>JAECWO010000067.1:0-205230 GCA_018150735.1 Drosophila sp. 14030-0761.01 | reverse complement strand
GGTCTGTCTTAGGACATGGGGGTCTGTCGAGTCTGCCTAAGGTCATGGGGGGTCTGTCGAGTCTGCCTTAGGTCATGGGGTCTGTCGAGTCTGTCTTAGGTCATTGGGGTCTGTCGAGTCTGTCTTAGGTCATGGGGGTCTGTCGAGTCTGTCTTAGGTCATGGGGGGCTCTGTCGAGTCTGTCTTAGGTCATGGGGGCCTGTCGAGTCTGTCTTAGGTCATGGGGGGTCTGTCGAGTCTGCCTTAGGTCATGGGGGTCTGTCGAGTCTGTCTTAGGTCATGGGGGTCTGTCGAGTCTGTCTTAGGTCATGGGGGGTCTGTCGAGTCTGTCTTAGGTCATGGGGGTCTGTCGAGTCTGTCTTAGGTCATGGGGGTCTGTCTTAGGACATGGGGGTCTGTCGAGTCTGCCTTAGGTCATGGGGGTCTGTCGAGTCTGTCTTAGGTCATGGGGGTCTGTCGAGTCTGTCTTAGGTCATGGGGGTCTGTCTTAGGTCATGGGGGTCTGTCGAGTCTGCCTTAGGTCATGGGGGTCTGTCGAGTCTGCCTTAGGTCATGGGGGTCTGTCGAGTCTGTCTTAGTTCATGGGGGTCTGTCGAGTCTGTCTTAGGTCATGGGGGTCTGTCTTAGGTCATGGGGGTCTGTCGAGTCTGCCTTAGGTCATGGGGGTCTGTCGAGTCTGCCTTAGGTCATGGGGGTCTGTCGAGTCTGTCTTAGTTCATGGGGGTCTGTCGAGTCTGTCTTAGGTCATGGGGGTCTGTCTTAGGACATGGGGGTCTGTCGAGTCTGCCTTAGGTCATGGGGGTCTGTCGAGTCTGTCTTAGGTCATGGTGGTCTGTCGAGTCTGCCTTAGGTCATGGGGGTCTGTCGAGTCTGTCTTAGGTCATGGGGGTCTGTCGAGTCTGTCTTAGGTCATGGGGGTCTGTCGCGTCTGTCTTAGGTCATTGGGGTCTGTCGAGTCTGCCTTAGGTCATGGGGGTCTGTCGAGTCTGTCTTAGGTCATGGTGGTCTGTCGAGTCTGTCTTAGGTCATGGTGGTCTGTCTTAGGTCATGGGGGTCTGTCGCGTCTGTCTTAGGTCATGGGGGTCTGTCGAGTCTGTCTTAGGACATGGGGGTCTGTCGAGTCTGCCTTAGGTCATGGGGGTCTGTCGAGTCTGTCTTAGGTCATGGGGGTCTGTCTTAGGACATGGGGTCTGTCGAGTCTGCCTTAGGTCATGGGGGTCTGTCGAGTCTGTCTTAGGTCATGGGGGTCTGTCGAGTCTGCCTTAGGTCATGGGGGTCTGTCGAGTCTGTCTTAGGTCATGGTGGTCTGTCTTAGGTCATGGGGTCTGTCGCGTCTGTCTTAGGTCATGGGGGTCTGTCGAGTCTGTCTTAGGTCATTGGGGTCTGTCGAGTCTGTCTTAGGTCATGGGGGTCTGTCGAGTCTGTCTTAGGTCATGGGGGTCTGTCTTAGGACATGGGGGTTTGTCGAGTCTGCCTTAGGTCATGGGGGTCTGTCGAGTCTGTCTTAGGTCATGGGGGTCTGTCTTAGGACATGGGGGTCTGTCGAGTCTGCCTAAGGTCATGGGGGTCTGTCGAGTCTGCCTTAGGTCATGGGGGTCTGTCGAGTCTGTCTTAGGTCATTGGGGTCTGTCGAGTCTGTCTTAGGTCATGGGGGTCTGTCGAGTCTGTCTTAGGTCATGGGGGTCTGTCGAGTCTGTCTTAGGTCATGGGGGCCTGTCGAGTCTGTCTTAGGTCATGGGGGTCTGTCGAGTCTGCCTTAGGTCATGGGGGTCTGTCGAGTCTGTCTTAGGTCATGAGGGTCTGTCGAGTCTGTCTTAGGTCATGGGGGTCTGTCGAGTCTGTCTTAGGTCATGGGGGTCTGTCTTAGGTCATGGGGGTCTGTCGAGTCTGTCTTAGGTCATGGGGGGCTCCGTCTTAGGACATGGGGGTCTGTCGAGTCTGCCTTAGGTCATGGGGGTCTGTCGAGTCTGTCTTAGGTCATGGGGGTCTGTCGAGTCTGTCTTAGGTCATGGGGTCTGTTCTGTCTTAGGTCATGGGGGGTCTGTCGAGTCTGCCTTAGGTCATGGGGGTCTGTCGAGTCTGCCTTAGGTCATGGGGGTCTGTCGAGTCTGTCTTAGTTCATGGGGGGTCTGTCGAGTCTGTCTTAGGTCATGGGGGTCTGTCTTAGGTCATGGGGGGTCTGTCGAGTCTGCCTTAGGTCATGGGGGTCTGTCGAGTCTGCCTTAGGTCATGGGGGTCTGTCGAGTCTGTCTTAGGTCATGGGGGTCTGTCGAGTCTGTCTTAGGTCATGGGGGGCTCTGTCTTAGGACATGGGGGTCTGTCGAGTCTGCCTTAGGTCATGGGGGGTCTGTCGAGTCTGTCTTAGGTCATGGTGGTCTGTCGAGTCTGCCTTAGGTCATGGGGGTCTGTCGAGTCTGTCTTAGGTCATGGGGGTCTGTCGAGTCTGTCTTAGGTCATGGGGGTCTGTCGCGTCTGTCTTAGGTCATGGGGGTCTGTCGAGTCTGCCTTAGGTCATGGGGGTCTGTCGAGTCTGTCTTAGGTCATGGGTGGTCTGTCTTAGGTCATGGGGGTCTGTCGCGTCTGTCTTAGGTCATGGGGGTCTGTCGAGTCTGCCTTAGGTCATGGGGGTCTGTCGAGTCTGTCTTAGGACATGGGGGTCTGTCGAGTCTGCCTTAGGTCATGGGGGTCTGTCGAGTCTGTCTTAGGTCATGGGGTCTGTCGTTGCCTTAGGACATGGGGGTCTGTCGAGTCTGCCTTAGGTCATGGGGGTCTGTCGAGTCTGTCTTAGGTCATGGGGGTCTGTCGAGTCTGCCTTAGGTCATGGGGTCTGTCTAGGTCTGGGGCTGTCGAGTCTGTCTTAGGTCATGGTGGTCTGTCTTAGGTCATGGGGGTCTGTCGCGTCTGTCTTAGGTCACGGGGGTCTGTCGCGTCTGCCTTAGGTCATGGGGTCTGTCGAGTCTGTCGTAGGTCATGGGGGTCTGTCGAGTCTGCCTTAGGTCATGGGGGTCTGTCGAGTCTGTCTTAGGTCATGGGGGTCTGTCGAGTCTGTCTTAGGTCATGGGGTCTGTCTGTAGGACATGGGGGTCTGTCGAGTCTGTCTTAGGTCATGGGGGTCTGTCGCGTCTGTCTTAGGTCATTGGGGTTGTCGCGTCTGTCTTAGGTCATTGGGGTCTGTCGAGTCTGTCTTAGGTCATGGGGGTCTGTCGAGTCTGCCTTAGGTCATGGGGGTCTGTCTTAGGCATGGGGTCTGTCTTGGTCTGGGGTCTGCTGTCTTAGGTCATGGGGGTCTGTCGAGTCTGTCTTAGGTCATGGGGGTCTGTCGAGTCTGCCTTAGGTCATGGGGGTCTGTCTTAGGTCATGGGGGTCTGTCGCGTCTGTCTTAGGTCATGGGGGTCTGTCGAGTCTGTCTTAGGTCATGGGGGTCTGTCGAGTCTGTCTTAGGTCATGGGGTCTGTCGCGTCTGTCTTAGGTCATGGGGGTCTGTCGAGTCTGTCTTAGGTCATGGGGGTCTGTCGAGTCTGTCTTAGGTCATGGGGGTCTGTCGAGTCTGTCTTAGGTCATGGGGGTCTGTCGAGTCTGTCTTAGGTCATGGGGGTCTGTCGAGTCTGTCTTAGGTCATGGGGTTGGTCTGTCTTAGGTCATGGGGGTCTGTCGGGTCTGTCTTAGGTCATGGGGGTCTGTCGAGTCTGTCTTAGGTCATGGGGGTCTGTCGAGTCTGTCTTAGGTCATGGGGGTCTGTCGAGTCTGCCTTAGGTCATGGGGGTCTGTCGAGTCTGTCTTAGGTCATGGGGGTCTGTCGAGTCTGTCTTAGGTCATGGGGGTCTGTCGAGTCTGTCTTAGGTCATGGGGGTCTGTCGAGTCTGTCTTAGGTCATGGGGGTCTGTCGAGTCTGTCTTAGGTCATGGGGGTCTGTCGAGTCTGTCTTAGGTCATGGGGGTCTGTCGCGTCTGTCTTAGGTCATGGGGGTCTGTCGAGTCTGTCTTAGGTCATGGGGGTCTGTCGAGTCTGTCTTAGGTCATGGGGGTCTGTCGAGTCTGTCTTAGGTCATGGGGGTCTGTCGAGTCTGTCTTAGGTCATGGGGGTCTGTCGAGTCTGTCTTAGGTCATGGGGTCTGTCGAGTCTGTCTTAGGTCATGGGGGTCTGTCGAGTCTGTCTTAGGTCATGGGGGTCTGTCGAGTCTGTCTTAGGTCATGGGGGGTCTGTCGAGTCTGTCTTAGGTCATGGGGGTCTGTCGAGTCTGTCTTAGGTCATGGGGGTCTGTCGAGTCTGTCTTAGGTCATGGGGGTCTGTCTTAGGTCATGGGGGTCTGTCTTAGGACATGGGGGTCTGTCGAGTCTGCCTTAGGTCATGGGGGTCTGTCGAGTCTGTCTTAGGTCATGGGGGTCTGTCGAGTCTGCCTTAGGTCATGGGGGTCTGTCGAGTCTGTCTTAGGTCATGGGGGTCTGTCGAGTCTGTCTTAGGTCATGGGGGGGTCTGTCTTAGGTCATGGGGGTCTGTCGAGTCTGTCTTAGGTCATGGGGGTCTGTCGAGTCTGCCTTAGGTCATGGGGGTCTGTCGAGTCTGTCTTAGGTCATGGGGGTCTGTCGAGTCTGTCTTAGGTCATGGGGGTCTGTCTTAGGACATGGGGGTCTGTCGAGTCTGTCTTAGGTCATGGGGGTCTGTCGAGTCTGTCTTAGGTCATGGGGGTCTGTCGAGTCTGCCTTAGGTCATGGGGGTCTGTCGAGTCTGTCTTAGGTCATGGGGGTCTGTCGAGTCTGTCTTAGGTCATGGGGGTCTGTCTTAGGACATGGGGGTCTGTCGAGTCTGCCTTAGGTCATGGGGGTCTGTCGAGTCTGTCTTAGGTCATGGGGGTCTGTCTTAGGTGATGGGGGTCTGTCGAGTCTGTCTTAGGTCATGGGGGTCTGTCGAGTCTGTCTTAGGTCATGGGGGTCTGTCTTAGGACATGGGGGTCTGTCGAGTCTGCCTTAGGTCATGGGGGTCTGTCGAGTCTGTCTTAGGTCATGGGGGTCTGTCGTCTGTCTTAGGTCATGGGGGTCTGTCGCGTCTGTCTTAGGTCATGGGGGTCTGTCGAGTCTGTCTTAGGTCATGGGGGTCTGCGGGGTCTAGGTCTGGGGTCTGTCTTAGGACATGGGGGTCTGTCGCGTCTGTCTTAGGTCATGGGGGTCTGTCGAGTCTGCCTTAGGTCATGGGGGTCTGTCGAGTCTGCCTTAGGTCATGGGGGTCTGTCGAGTCTGTCTTAGCTCATGGGGGTCTGTCGAGTCTGTCTTAGGTCATGGGGGTCTGTCGAGTCTGCCTTAGGTCATGGGGGTCTGTCGAGTCTGTCTTAGGTCATGGGGGTCTGTCTTAGGACATGGGGGTCTGTCGCGTCTGTCTTAGGTCATGGGGTCTGTCGAGTCTGTCCTAGGTCATGGGGGTCTGTCGAGTCTGTCTTAGGTCATGGGGGTCTGTCGAGTCTGCCTTAGGTCATGGGGGTCTGTCGAGTCTGTCTTAGGTCATGGGGGTCTGTCGAGTCTGTCTTAGGTCATGGGGGTCTGTCTTAGGTCATGGGGTTCTGTCGAGTCTGTCTTAGGTCATGGGGGTCTGTCGAGTCTGCCTTAGGTCATGGGGGCTGTCGAGTCTGTCTTAGGTCATGGTGGTCTGTCTTAGGTCATGGGGGTCTGTCGAGTCTGTCTTAGGTCATGGGGGTCTGTCTGTCTTAGGATGTGGGGTCTGTCGCGTCTGTCTTAGGTCATGGGGGGTCTGTCGAGTCTGTCTTAGGTCATGGGGGTCTGTCTTAGGACATGGGGGTCTGTCGAGTCTGCCTTAGGTCATGGGGGTCTGTCGCGTCTGTCTTAGGTCATGGGGGTCTGTCGAGTCTGTCTTAGGTCATGGGGGTCTGTCGAGTCTGCCTTAGGTCATGGGGGTCTGTCGAGTCTGCCTTAGGTCATGGGGGTCTGTCGAGTCTGTCTTAGGTCATGGTGGTCTGTCTTAGGTCATTAGGGTCTGTCGCGTCTGTCTTAGGTCATGGGGGTCTGTCGAGTCTGTCTTAGGGCATGGGGGTCTGTCGAGTCTGCCTTAGGTCATAGGGGTCTGTCGAGTCTGTCTTAGGTCATGGGGGTCTGTCGAGTCTGTCTTAGGTCATGGGGGTCTGTCGAGTCTGCCTTAGGTCATGGGGGTCTGTCGAGTCTGTCTTAGGTCATGGGGGTCTGTCGAGTCTGTCTTAGGTCATGGGGGTCTGTCGAGTCTGTCTTAGGTCATGGGGGTCTGTCGAGTCTGCCTTAGGTCATGGGGGTCTGTCGAGTCTGTCTTAGGTCATGGGGGTCTGTCTTAGGACATGGGGGTCTGTCGCGTCTGTCTTAGGTCATGGGGGTCTGTCGAGTCTGTCTTAGGTCATGGGGGTCTGTCTTAGGACATGGGGGTCTGTCGCGTCTGTCTTAGGTCATGGGGTCTGTCGAGTCTGTCTTAGGTCATGGGGGGTCTGTCGAGTCTGTCTTAGGTCATGGGGGTCTGTCGAGTCTGCCTTAGGTCATGGGGGTCTGTCGAGTCTGTCTTAGGTCATGGGGGTCTGTCGAGTCTGTCTTAGGTCATGGGGGTCTGTCTTAGGTCATGGGGGTCTGTCGAGTCTGTCTTAGGTCATGGGGGTCTGTCGAGTCTGCCTTAGGTCATGGGGGTCTGTCGAGTCTGTCTTAGGTCATGGGGGCTCTGTCTTAGGTCATGGGGGTCTGTCGAGTCTGTCTTAGGTCATGGGGGCTGTCGGTCTGTCTTAGGATGGGGGTCTGTCGCGTCTGTCTTAGGTCATGGGGGTCTGTCGAGTCTGTCTTAGGTCATGGGGGTCTGTCTTAGGACATGGGGGTCTGTCGAGTCTGCCTTAGGTCATGGGGGTCTGTCGCGTCTGTCTTAGGTCATGGGGGTCTGTCGAGTCTGTCTTAGGTCATGGGGGTCTGTCGAGTCTGCCTTAGGTCATGGGGGTCTGTCGAGTCTGCCTTAGGTCATGGGGGTCTGTCGAGTCTGTCTTAGGTCATGGTGGTCTGTCTTAGGTCATTGGGGTCTGTCGCGTCTGTCTTAGGTCATGGGGGTCTGTCGAGTCTGTCTTAGGACATGGGGGTCTGTCGAGTCTGCCTTAGGTCATGGGGTCTGTCGAGTCTGTCTTAGGTCATGGGGGTCTGTCGAGTCTGTCTTAGGTCATGGGGGTCTGTCGAGTCTGCCTTAGGTCATGGGGGTCTGTCGCGTCTGTCTTAGGTCATGGGGGTCTGTCGAGTCTGTCTTAGGTCATGGGGGTCTGTCGAGTCTGCCTTAGGTCATGGGGGTCTGTCGAGTCTGCCTTAGGTCATGGGGGTCTGTCGAGTCTGTCTTAGGTCATGGGGGTCTGTCTTAGGTCATGGGGGTCTGTCGCGTCTGTCTTAGGTCATGGGGGTCTGTCGAGTCTGTCTTAGGTCATGGGGGTCTGTCGAGTCTGCCTTAGGTCATGGGGGTCTGTCGAGTCTGTCTTAGGTCATGGGGGTCTGTCGAGTCTGTCTTAGGTCATGGGGGTCTGTCGAGTCTGTCTTAGGTCATGGGGGTCTGTCGAGTCTGTCTTAGGTCATGGGGGTCTGTCGAGTCTGTCTTAGGTCATGGGGGTCTGTCGGGTCTGTCTTAGGTCATGGGGGTCTGTCGAGTCTGTCTTAGGTCATGGGGGTCTGTCGAGTCTGTCTTAGGTCATGGGGGTCTGTCGAGTCTGTCTTAGGTCATGGGGGTCTGTCTTAGGACATGGGGGTCTGTCGAGTCTGTCTTAGGTCATGGGGTCTGTCGAGTCTGTCTTAGGTCATGGGGGTCTGTCGAGTCTGTCTTAGGTCATGGGGGTCTGTCGAGTCTGCCTTTAGGTCATGGGGGTCTGTCGAGTCTGTCTTAGGTCATGGGGGTCTGTCGAGTCTGTCTTAGGTCATGGGGGTCTGTCGAGTCTGTCTTAGGTCATGGGGGTCTGTCGAGTCTGCCTTAGGTCATGGGGGTCTGTCGAGTCTGTCTTAGGTCATGGGGGTCTGTCGACTTTGGCCTGAGGTCTGGGGGTCTGTCTTAGGTCTGGGGGTCTTAGGACATGGGGGTCTGTCGAGTCTGTCTTAGGTCATGGGGAGTCTGTCTTAGGTCATGGGGGTCTGTCGAGTCTGTCTTAGGTCATGGGGGTCTGTCGAGTCTGTCTTAGGTCATGGGGGTCTGTCGAGTCTGTCTTAGGTCATGGGGGTCTGTCTTAGGACATGGGGGTCTGTCGAGTCTGTCTTAGGTCATGGGGGTCTGTCGAGTCTGTCTTAGGTCATGGGGGTCTGTCGAGTCTGTCTTAGGTCATGGGGGTCTGTCTTAGGCATGGGGGTCTGTCGAGTCTGTCTTAGGTCATGGGGGTCTGTCGAGTCTGTCTTAGGTCATGGGGGTCTGTCTTAGGTCAGTGGGGTCTGTCGAGTCTGCCTTAGGTCATGGGGGTCTGTCGAGTCTGTCTTAGGTCATGGGGGTCTGTCGAGTCTGTCTTAGGTCATGGGGAGTCTGTCTTAGGACATGGGGGTCTGTCGAGTCTGCCTTAGGTCATGGGGGTCTGTCGAGTCTGTCTTAGGTCATGGGGTCTGTCTGTCTTAGGTCATGGGGGTCTGTCGAGTCTGCCTTAGGTCATGGGGGTCTGTCGAGTCTGTCTTAGGTCATGGGGGTCTGTCGAGTCTGTCTTAGGTCATGGGGGTCTGTCGAGTCTGCCTTAGGTCATTGGGGTCTGTCGAGTCTGCCTTAGGTCATGGGGGTCTGTCGAGTCTGTCTTAGGTCATGGGGGTCTGTCTTAGGTCATGGGGGTCTGTCCTGTCTTAGGTCGGGGTCTGTCTTGTCTTAGGTCATGGGGGTCTGTCGAGTCTGTCTTAGGTCATGGGGGTCTGTCGAGTCTGCCTTAGGTCATGGGGGTCTGTCGAGTCTGTCTTAGGTCATGGGGGTCTGTCGAGTCTGTCTTAGGGTCATGGGGGTCTGTCGAGTCTGCCTTAGGTCATGGGGGTCTGTCGAGTCTGTCTTAGGACATGGGGGTCTGTCGAGTCTGTCTTAGGTCATGGGGGTCTGTCTTAGGTCATGGGGGTCTGTCGAGTCTGCCTTAGGTCATGGGGGTCTGTCGAGTCTGTCTTAGGTCATGGGGGTCTGTCGAGTCTGTCTTAGGTCATGGGGGTCTGTCTTAGGTCATGGGGGTCTGTCGAGTCTGCCTTAGGTCATGGGGGTCTGTCGAGTCTGTCTTAGGTCATGGGGGTCTGTCGAGTCTGTCTTAGGTCATGGGGGGTCTGTCGAGTCTGTCTTAGGTCATGGGGGTCTGTCGAGTCTGTCTTAGGTCATGGGGGTCTGTCGAGTCTGTCTTAGGTCATGGGGGTCTGTCGAGTCTGCCTTAGGTCATGGGGGTCTGTCGAGTCTGTCTTAGGTCATGGGGGTCTGTCGAGTCTGTCTTAGGTCATGGGGGTCTGTCTTAGGTCATGGGGTCTGTCGAGTCTGTCTTAGGTCATGGGGGTCTGTCGAGTCTGCCTTAGGTCATGGGGGGTCTGTCGAGTCTGTCTTAGGTCATGGGGGTCTGAGTCTGTCTTAGGTCATGGGGGTCTGTCGAGTCTGTCTTAGGTCATGGGGGTCTGTCTTAGGTCATGGGGGTCTGTCGAGTCTGTCTTAGGTCATGGGGGTCTGTCGAGTCTGTCTTAGGTCATGGGGGTCTGTCTTAGGTCATGGGGGTCTGTCGAGTCTGCCTTAGGTCATGGGGTCTGTCGAGTCTGTCTTAGGTCATGGGGGTCTGTCGAGTCTGTCTTAGGTCATGGGGTCTGTCGAGTCTGCCTTAGGTCATGGGGGTCTGTCGAGTCTGTCTTAGGTCATGGGGGTCTGTCGAGTCTGTCTTAGGTCATGGGGGTCTGTCGAGTCTGTCTTAGGTCATGGGGGTCTGTCGAGTCTGCCTTAGGTCATGGGGGTCTGTCGAGTCTGTCTTAGGTCATGGGGGTCTGTCGAGTTTGCCTTAGGTCATGGGGGTCTGTCGAGTCTGTCTTAGGTCATGGGGGTCTGTCGAGTCTGTCTTAGGTCATGGGGGTCTGTCTTAGGTCATGGGGGTCTGTCGAGTCTGCCTTAGGTCATGGGGGTCTGTCGAGTCTGTCTTAGGTCATGGGGGTCTGTCGAGTCTGTCTTAGGTCATGGGGGTCTGTCTTAGGTCATGGGGGTCTGTCGAGTCTGTCTTAGGTCATGGGGGTCTGTCGAGTCTGTCTTAGGTCATGGGGGTCTGTCGAGTCTGCCTTAGGTCATGGGGGTCTGTCGAGTCTGTCTTAGGTCATGGGGGTCTGTCGAGTCTGTCTTAGGTCATGGGGGTCTGTCTTGGACATGGGGGTCTGTCGAGTCTGCCTTAGGTCATGGGGGTCTGTCGAGTCTGTCTTAGGTCATGGGGGTCTGTCTTAGGATATGGGGGTCTGTCGAGTCTGTCTTAGGTCATGGGGGTCTGTCGAGTCTGTCTTAGGTCATGGGGGTCTGTCTTAGGTCATGGGGGTCTGTCGAGTCTGCCTTAGGTCATGGGGGTCTGTCGAGTCTGTCTTAGGTCATGGGGGTCTGTCTTAGGTCATGGGGGTCTGTCGAGTCTGTCTTGGGTCATGGGGGTCTGTCGAGTCTGTCTTAGGTCAGCGCAGCATGGGGTCTGTCGAGTCTGTCTTAGGTCATGGGGGTCTGTCGCGTCTGTCTTAGGTCATGGGGGTCTGTCGAGTCTGCCTTAGGTCATGGGGGTCTGTCGAGTCTGCCTTAGGTCATGGGGGTCTGTCGAGTCTGTCTTAGGTCATGGGGGTCTGTCGAGTCTGTCTTAGGTCATGGGGGTCTGTCGAGTCTGCCTTAGGTCATGGGGGTCTGTCGAGTCTGTCTTAGGTCATGGGGGGTCTGTCTTAGGTCATGGGGGTCTGTCGCGTCTGTCTTAGGTCATGGGGGTCTGTCGAGTCTGTCTTAGGTCATGGGGGTCTGTCGAGTCTGTCTTAGGTCATGGGGGTCTGTCGAGTCTGCCTTAGGTCATGGGGGTCTGTCGAGTCTGTCTTAGGTCATGGGGGTCTGTCGAGTCTGTCTTAGGTCATGGGGGTCTGTCTTAGGTCATGGGGGTCTGTCGAGTCTGTCTTAGGTCATGGGGGTCTGTCGAGTCTGTCTTAGGTCATGGGGGTCTGTCGAGTCTGTCTTAGGTCATGGTGGTCTGTCTTAGGTCATGGGGGTCTGTCGAGTCTGTCTTAGGTCATGGGGGTCTGTCGAGTCTGTCTTAGGTCATGGGGGTCTGTCTTAGGTCATGGGGGTCTGTCTTAGGACATGGGGGTCTGTCGAGTCTGCCTTAGGTCATGGGGGTCTGTCGAGTCTGTCTTAGGTCATGGGGGGTCTGTCTTAGGATGTGGGGGTCTGTCGAGTCTGTCTTAGGTCATGGGGGTCTGTCGAGTCTGTCTTAGGTCATGGGGGTCTGTCTTAGGACATGGGGGTCTGTCGAGTCTGCCTTAGGTCATGGGGGTCTGTCGCGTTTGTCTTAGGTCATGGGGGTCTGTCGAGTCTGTCTTAGGTCATGGGGGTCTGTCGAGTCTGCCTTAGGTCATTGGGGTCTGTCGAGTCTGCCTTAGGTCATGGGGGTCTGTCGAGTCTGTCTTAGGTCATGGGGGTCTGTCTTAGGTCATTAGGGGTCTGTCGAGTCTGTCTTAGGTCATGGGGGTCTGTCGAGTCTGTCTTAGGACATGGGGGTCTGTCGAGTCTGCCTTAGGTCATAGGGGGTCTGTCGAGTCTGTCTTAGGTCATGGGGGTCTGTCGAGTCTGTCTTAGGTCATGGGGGTCTGTCGAGTCTGCCTTAGGTCATGGGGGTCTGTCGAGTCTGTCTTAGGTCATGGGGGTCTGTCGAGTCTGTCTTAGGTCATGGGGGTCTGTCTTAGGTCATGGGGGTCTGTCGAGCCTGCCTTAGGTCATGGGGGTCTGTCGAGTCTGTCTTAGGTCATGGGGGTCTGTCGAGTCTGTCTTAGGTCATGGGGGTCTGTCGAGTCTGCCTTAGGTCATGGGGGTCTGTCGAGTCTGTCTTAGGTCATGGGGGTCTGTCGAGTCTGTCTTAGGTCATGGGGGTCTGTCGAGTCTGTCTTAGGTCATGGGGGTCTGTCGAGTCTGCCTTAGGTCATGGGGGTCTGTCGAGTCTGTCTTAGGTCATGGGGGTCTGTCGAGTCTGCCTTAGGTCATGGGGGTCTGTCGAGTCTGTCTTAGGTCATGGGGGTCTGTCGAGTCTGTCTTAGGTCATGGGGGTCTGTCTTGTAGGACATGGGGGTCTGTCGAGTCTGCCTTAGGTCATGGGGGTCTGTCGAGTCTGTCTTAGGTCATGGGGGTCTGTCGAGTCTGCCTTAGGTCATAGGGGTCTGTCGAGTCTGTCTTAGGTCATGGGGGTCTGTCGAGTCTGTCTTAGGTCATGGGGGTCTGTCGAGTCTGTCTTAGGTCATGGGGGGGTCTGTCTTAGGTCATGGGGGTCTGTCGAGTCTGTCTTAGGTCATGGGGGTGTGTCGCGTCTGTCTTAGGTCATTGGGGTCTGTCGAGTCTGTCTTAGGTCATGGGGGTCTGTCGAGTCTGTCTTAGGTCATGGGGGTCTGTCGAGTCTGCCTTAGGTCATGGGGGTCTGTCTGTCTTAGGACATGGGGGTCTGTCGAGTCTGCCTTAGGTCATGGTGGTCTGTCTTAGGTCATGGGGGTCTGTCGCGTCTGTCTTAGGTCATGGGGGTCTGTCGAGTCTGCCTTAGGTCATGGGGGTCTGTCGAGTCTGTCTTAGGTCATGGGGGTCTGTCTCTGTCTTAGGTCATGGGGGTCTGTCGCGTCTGTCTTAGGTCACGGGGGTGTGTCGAGTCTGCCTTAGGTCATGGGGTGGTCTGTCTTAGGTCATGGGGGTCTGTCGAGTCTGCCTTAGGTCATGGGGGTCTGTCGAGTCTGTCTTAGGTCATGGGGGTCTGTCTTAGGTCATGGGGGTCTGTCGAGTCTGCCTTAGGTCATGGGGGTCTGTCGAGTCTGTCTTAGGTCATGGGGGTCTGTCGAGTCTGCCTTAGGTCATGGGGGTCTGTCGAGTCTGTCTTAGGTCATGGGGGTCTGTCTTAGGTCATGTGGGGTCTGTCGCGTCTGTCTTAGGTCACGGGGGTCTGTCGAGTCTGCCTTAGGTCATGGGGGTCTGTCGAGTCTGTCTTAGGTCATGGGGGTCTGTCGAGTCTGCCTTAGGTCATGGGGGTCTGTCGAGTCTGTCTTAGGTCATGGGGGTCTGTCGAGTCTGTCTTAGGTCATGGGGGTCTGTCTTAGGACATGGGGGTCTGTCGCGTCTGTCTTAGGTCATGGGGGTGTGTCGCGTCTGTCTTAGGTCATTGGGGTGTGTCGCGTCTGTCTTAGGTCATGGGGGTCTGTCGAGTCTGTCTTAGGTCATGGGGGTCTGTCGAGTCTGCCTTAGGTCATGGGGGTCTGTCTTAGGACATGGGGGTCTGTCGAGTCTGCCTTAGGTCATGGGGGTCTGTCGAGTCTGTCTTAGGTCATGGGGGTCTGTCGAGTCTGCCTTAGGTCATGGGGGTCTGTCTTAGGTCATGGGGGTCTGTCGCGTCTGTCTTAGGTCATGGGGGTGTGTCGAGTCTGTCTTAGGTCATGGGGGTGTGTCGCGTCTGTCTTAGGTCATTGGGGTGTGTCGAGTCTGTCTTAGGTCATGGGGGTCTGTCGAGTCTGTCTTAGGTCATGGGGGTCTGTCGAGTCTGTCTTAGGTCATGGGGGTCTGTCGAGTCTGTCTTAGGTCATGGGGGTCTGTCGAGTCTGCCTTAGGTCATGGGGGTCTGTCGAGTCTGTCTTAGGTCATGGGGTCTGTCGAGTCTGTCTTAGGTCATGGGGGTCTGTCGAGTCTGTCTTAGGTCATGGGGTCTGTCGCGTCTGTCTTAGGTCATGGGGGTCTGTCGAGTCTGTCTTAGGTCATGGGGGTCTGTCGAGTATGCCTTAGGTCATGGGGGTCTGTCGAGTCTGTCTTAGGTCATGGAGGTCTGTCGAGTCTGCCTTAGGTCATGGGGGTCTGTCGAGTCTGTCTTAGGTCATGGGGGTCTGTCGAGTCTGCCTTAGGTCATGGGGGTCTGTCGAGTCTGTCTTAGGTCATGGGGGTCTGTCGCGTCTGTCTTAGGTCATGGGGGTGTGTCGCAGGTCTGTCTTAGGTCATGGGGGTCTGTCGAGTCTGCCTTAGGTCATGGGGGTCTGTCGAGTCTGTCTTAGGTCATGGGGGTCTGTCGAGTCTGCCTTAGGTCATGGGGGTCTGTCGAGTCTGTCTTAGGTCATGGGGGTCTGTCGAGTCTGCCTTAGGTCATGGGGGTCTGTCGAGTCTGTCTTAGGTCATGGGGGTCTGTCGAGTCTGCCTTAGGTCATGGGGGTCTGTCGAGTCTGTCTTAGGTCATGGGGGTCTGTCTTAGGTCATGGGGGTCTGTCGAGTCTGCCTTAGGTCATGGGGGTCTGTCGAGTCTGTCTTAGGTCATGGGGGTCTGTCGAGTCTGCCTTAGGTCATGGGGTCTGTCGAGTCTGTCTTAGGTCATGGGGGTCTGTCGAGTCTGTCTTAGGTCATGGGGGTCTGTCGAGTCTGTCTTAGGTCATGGGGGTCTGTCTTAGGACATGGGGGTCTGTCGCGTCTGTCTTAGGTCATGGGGGTGTGTCGAGTCTGTCTTAGGTCATGGGGGTCTGTCGAGTCTGCCTTAGGTTATGGGGGTCTGTCGAGTCTGTCTTAGGTCATGGGGGTCTGTCGAGTCTGCCTTAGGTCATGGGGGTCTGTCGAGTCTGTCTTAGGTCATGGGGGTCTGTCGAGTCTGTCTTAGGTCATGGGGGTCTGTCTTAGGACATGGGGGTCTGTCGCGTCTGTCTTAGGTCATGGGGGTGTGTCGAGTCTGTCTTAGGTCATGGGGGTCTGTCGAGTCTGCCTTAGGTTATGGGGGTCTGTCGAGTCTGTCTTAGGTCATGGGGGTCTGTCGAGTCTGCCTTAGGTCATGGGGGTCTGTCGAGTCTGTCTTAGGACATGGGGGTCTGTCGAGTCTGTCTTAGGTCATGGGGGTCTGTCTTAGGACATGGGGGTCTGTCGAGTCTGCCTTAGGTCATGGGGGTCTGTCGAGTCTGTCTTAGGTCATGGGGGTCTGTCGAGTCTGCCTTAGGTCATGGGGGTCTGTCGAGTCTGTCTTAGGTCATGGGGGTCTGTCGAGTCTGTCTTAGGTCATGGGGGTCTGTCGAGTCTGTCTTAGGTCATGGGGGTCTGTCTTAGGTCATGGGGGGTCTGTCGAGTCTGTCTTAGGTCATGGGGGTGTGTCGCGTCTGTCTTAGGTCATTGGGGTGTGTCGCGAGTCTGTCTTAGGTCATGGGGGTCTGTCGAGTCTGTCTTAGGTCATGGGGGTCTGTCGAGTCTGCCTTAGGTCATGGGGGTCTGTCTTAGGACATGGGGGTCTGTCGAGTCTGCCTTAGGTCATGGTGGTCTGTCTTAGGTCATGGGGGTCTGTCGAGTCTGTCTTAGGTCATGGGGGTCTGTCGAGTCTGCCTTAGGTCATGGGGGTCTGTCGAGTCTGTCTTAGGTCATGGGGGGTCTGTCTTAGGTCATGGGGGTCTGTCGCGTCTGTCTTAGGTCACGGGGGTGTGTCGCGTCTGCCTTAGGTCATGGGGGTCTGTCTTAGGTCATGGGGGTCTGTCGAGTCTGCCTTAGGTCATGGGGGGTCTGTCGAGTCTGTCTTAGGTCATGGGGGTCTGTCTTAGGACATGGGGGTCTGTCGAGTCTGCCTTAGGTCATGGGGGGTCTGTCGAGTCTGTCTTAGGTCATGGGGGTCTGTCGAGTCTGCCTTAGGTCATGGGGGTCTGTCGAGTCTGTCTTAGGTCATGGTGGTCTGTCTTAGGTCATGGGGGTCTGTCGAGTCTGTCTTAGGTCACGGGGGTGTGTCGAGTCTGCCTTAGGTCATTGGGGGTCTGTCGAGTCTGTCTTAGGTCATGGGGGTCTGTCGAGTCTGCCTTAGGTCATGGGGGTCTGTCGAGTCTGTCTTAGGTCATGGGGGTCTGTCGAGTCTGTCTTAGGTCATGGGGGTCTGTCTTAGGACATGGGGTCTGTCGCGTCTGTCTTAGGTCATGGGGGTGTGTCGAGTCTGTCTTAGGTCATTGGGGGTCTGTCGCGTCTGTCTTAGGTCATTGGGGTCTGTCGAGTCTGTCTTAGGTCATGGGGGTCTGTCGAGTCTGCCTTAGGTCATGGGGGTCTGTCTTAGGACATGGGGGTCTGTCGAGTCTGCCTTAGGTCATGGGGGGTCTGTCGAGTCTGTCTTAGGTCATGGGGGTCTGTCGAGTCTGCCTTAGGTCATGGTGGTCTGTCTTAGGTCATGGGGGTCTGTCGAGTCTGTCTTAGGTCATGGGGGTGTGTCGCGTCTGTCTTAGGTCATGGGGGTCTGTCGCGTCTGTCTTAGGTCATTGGGGTGTGTCGCGTCTGTCTTAGGTCATGGGGGTCTGTCGAGTCTGTCTTAGGTCATGGGGGTCTGTCGAGTCTGTCTTAGGTCATGGGGGTCTGTCGAGTCTGTCTTAGGTCATGGGGGTCTGTCGAGTCTGCCTTAGGTCATGGGGGGTCTGTCGAGTCTGTCTTAGGTCATGGTGGTCTGTCTTAGGTCATGGGGGTCTGTCGCGTCTGTCTTAGGTCATGGGGGTCTGTCGAGTCTGTCTTAGGTCATGGGGGTCTGTCGAGTCTGTCTTAGGTCATGGGGGTCTGTCGAGTATGCCTTAGGTCATGGGGGTCTGTCGAGTCTGTCTTAGGTCATGGAGGTCTGTCGAGTCTGCCTTAGGTCATGGGGGTCTGTCGAGTCTGTCTTAGGTCATGGGGGTCTGTCGAGTCTGCCTTAGGTCATGGGGGTCTGTCGAGTCTGTCTTAGGTCATGGGGGTCTGTCGAGTCTGTCTTAGGTCATGGGGGTGTGTCGCGTCTGTCTTAGGTCATGGGGGTCTGTCGAGTCTGCCTTAGGTCATGGGGGTCTGTCGAGTCTGTCTTAGGTCATGGGGGTCTGTCGAGTCTGCCTTAGGTCATGGGGGTCTGTCTTAGGACATGGGGGTCTGTCGAGTCTGCCTTAGGTCATGGGGGTCTGTCGAGTCTGTCTTAGGTCATGGGGGTCTGTCGAGTCTGCCTTAGGTCATGGGGGTCTGTCGAGTCTGTCTTAGGTCATGGGGGGTCTGTCGAGTCTGTCTTAGGTCATGGGGGGTCTGTCTTAGGTCATGGGGGTCTGTCGAGTCTGTCTTAGGTCATGGGGGTCTGTCGAGTCTGCCTTAGGTCATGGGGGGTCTGTCGAGTCTGTCTTAGGTCATGGGGGTCTGTCTTAGGACATGGGGGTCTGTCGAGTCTGCCTTAGGTCATGGGGGTCTGTCGAGTCTGTCTTAGGTCATGGGGGTCTGTCTTAGGTCATGGGGGTCTGTCGAGTCTGTCTTAGGTCATGGGGGGTCTGTCTTAGGTCATGGGGGGTCTGTCGCGTCTGTCTTAGGTCATGGGGGTCTGTCGAGTCTGTCTTAGGTCATGGGGGTCTGTCTTAGGACATGGGGGTCTGTCGAGTCTGCCTTAGGTCATGGGGGTCTGTCGCGTCTGTCTTAGGTCATGGGGGTCTGTCGAGTCTGTCTTAGGTCATGGGGGTCTGTCGAGTCTGCCTTAGGTCATTGGGGTCTGTCGAGTCTGCCTTAGGTCATGGGGGTCTGTCGAGTCTGTCTTAGGTCATGGTGGTCTGTCTTAGGTCATTAGGGGTCTGTCGCGTCTGTCTTAGGTCATGGGGGTCTGTCGAGTCTGTCTTAGGTCATGGGGGTCTGTCGAGTCTGCCTTAGGTCATGGGGGTCTGTCGAGTCTGTCTTAGGTCATGGGGGTCTGTCGAGTCTGTCTTAGGTCATGGGGGTCTGTCGAGTCTGCCTTAGGTCATGGGGGTCTGTCGAGTCTGTCTTAGGTCATGGGGGTCTGTCGAGTCTGTCTTAGGTCATGGGGGTCTGTCTTAGGACATGGGGGTCTGTCGAGTCTGCCTTAGGTCATGGGGGTCTGTCGAGTCTGTCTTAGGTCATGGGGGTCTGTCGAGTCTGTCTTAGGTCATGGGGGTCTGTCGAGTCTGCCTTAGGTCATGGGGGTCTGTCGAGTCTGTCTTAGGTCATGGGGGTCTGTCGAGTCTGTCTTAGGTCATGGGGGGTCTGTCGAGTCTGTCTTAGGTCATGGGGGTCTGTCGAGTCTGCCTTAGGTTATGGGGGTCTGTCGAGTCTGTCTTAGGTCATGGGGGTCTGTCGAGTCTGCCTTAGGTCATGGGGGTCTGTCGAGTCTGTCTTAGGTCATGGGGGTCTGTCGAGTCTGTCTTAGGTCATGGGGGTCTGTCTTAGGGCATGGGGGTCTGTCGAGTCTGCCTTAGGTCATGGGGGTCTGTCGAGTCTGTCTTAGGTCATGGGGGTCTGTCGAGTCTGCCTTAGGTCATGGGGGTCTGTCGAGTCTGTCTTAGGTCATGGGGGTCTGTCGAGTCTGTCTTAGGTCATGGGGGTCTGTCGAGTCTGTCTTAGGTCATGGGGGTCTGTCTTAGGACATGGGGGTCTGTCGAGTCTGTCTTAGGTCATGGGGGTGTGTCGAGTCTGTCTTAGGTCATTGGGGTGTGTCGAGTCTGTCTTAGGTCATTGGGGTCTGTCGAGTCTGTCTTAGGTCATGGGGGTCTGTCGAGTCTGCCTTAGGTCATGGGGGTCTGTCTTAGGACATGGGGGTCTGTCGAGTCTGCCTTAGGTCATGGGGGTCTGTCTTAGGTCATGGGGGTCTGTCGAGTCTGTCTTAGGTCATGGGGGTCTGTCGAGTCTGCCTTAGGTCATGGGGGTCTGTCGAGTCTGTCTTAGGTCATGGGGGTCTGTCGGTCTGTCTTAGGTCATGGGGGTCTGTCGCGTCTGTCTTAGGTCATGGGTGTGTCGAGTCTGCCTTAGGTCATGGGGGTGTGAGTCTGTCTTAGGTCATGGGGGTCTGTCGAGTCTGCCTTAGGTCATGGGGGTCTGTCGAGTCTGTCTTAGGTCATGGGGGTCTGTCTTAGGACATGGGGGTCTGTCGAGTCTGCCTTAGGTCATGGGGGTCTGTCGAGTCTGTCTTAGGTCATGGGGGTCTGTCGAGTCTGCCTTAGGTCATGGAGGGTCTGTCGAGTCTGTCTTAGGTCATGGGGGTCTGTCGAGTCTGTCTTAGGTCATGGGGGTCTGTCGAGTCTGTCTTAGGTCATGGGGGTGTGTCGCGTCTGCCTTAGGTCATGGGGGTCTGTCGAGTCTGTCTTAGGTCATGGGGGTCTGTCGAGTCTGCCTTAGGTCATGGGGGTCTGTCGAGTCTGTCTTAGGTCATGGGGGTCTGTCGAGTCTGTCTTAGGTCATGGGGGTCTGTCTTAGGTCATGGGGGTCTGTCGCGTCTGTCTTAGGTCATGGGGGTCTGTCGAGTCTGTCTTAGGTCATGGGGGTCTGTCGCGTCTGTCTTAGGTCATGGGGGTCTGTCGAGTCTGTCTTAGGTCATGGGGGTCTGTCGAGTCTGCCTTAGGTCATGGGGGTCTGTCTTAGGACATGGGGGTCTGTCGAGTCTGCCTTAGGTCATGGGGGTCTGTCGAGTCTGTCTTAGGTCATGGGGGTCTGTCGAGTCTGCCTTAGGTCATGGGGGTCTGTCTTAGGTCATGGGGGTCTGTCGAGTCTGTCTTAGGTCATGGGGGTCTGTCGAGTCTGTCTTAGGTCATGGGGGTCTGTCGAGTCTGTCTTAGGTCATGGGGGTCTGTCGAGTCTGTCTTAGGTCATGGGGGTCTGTCGAGTCTGTCTTAGGTCATGGGGGTCTGTCGAGTCTGTCTTAGGTCATGGGGGTCTGTCGAGTCTGTCTTAGGTCATGGGGGTCTGTCGAGTCTGCCTTAGGTCATGGGGGTCTGTCGAGTCTGTCTTAGGTCATGGTGGTCTGTCTTAGGTCATGGGGGTCTGTCGCGTCTGTCTTAGGTCATGGGGGTCTGTCGAGTCTGTCTTAGGTCATGGGGGTCTGTCGAGTCTGTCTTAGGTCATGGGGGTCTGTCGAGTCTGCCTTAGGTCATGGGGGTCTGTCGAGTCTGTCTTAGGTCATGGGGGTCTGTCGAGTCTGCCTTAGGTCATGGGGGGTCTGTCGAGTCTGTCTTAGGTCATGGGGGTCTGTCGAGTCTGCCTTAGGTCATGGGGGTCTGTCGAGTCTGTCTTAGGTCATGGGGGTCTGTCGCGTCTGTCTTAGGTCATGGGGGTCTGTCGCGTCTGTCTTAGGTCATGGGGGTCTGTCGAGTCTGCCTTAGGTCATGGGGGTCTGTCGAGTCTGTCTTAGGTCATGGGGGTCTGTCGAGTCTGCCTTAGGTCATGGGGGTCTGTCTTAGGACATGGGGGTCTGTCGAGTCTGCCTTAGGTCATGGGGGTCTGTCGAGTCTGTCTTAGGTCATGGGGGTCTGTCGAGTCTGCCTTAGGTCATGGGGGTCTGTCGAGTCTGTCTTAGGTCATGGGGGTCTGTCGAGTCTGTCTTAGGTCATGGGGGGTCTGTCTTAGGTCATGGGGGTCTGTCGAGTCTGTCTTAGGTCATGGGGGTCTGTCGAGTCTGCCTTAGGTCATGGGGGTCTGTCGAGTCTGTCTTAGGTCATGGGGGTCTGTCTTAGGACATGGGGGTCTGTCGAGTCTGTCTTAGGTCATGGGGGTCTGTCGAGTCTGTCTTAGGTCATGGGGGTCTGTCTTAGGTCATGGGGGTCTGTCGAGTCTGTCTTAGGTCACGGGGGTCTGTCGCGTCTGCCTTAGGTCATGGTGGTCTGTCTTAGGTCATGGGGGTCTGTCGAGTCTGTCTTAGGTCATGGGGGTCTGTCGAGTCTGTCTTAGGTCATGGGGGTCTGTCTTAGGTCATGGGGGTCTGTCGCGTCTGTCTTAGGTCATGGGGGTCTGTCGAGTCTGTCTTAGGTCATGGTGGTCTGTCTTAGGTCATGGGGGTCTGTCGAGTCTGCCTTAGGTCATGGGGGTCTGTCGAGTCTGTCTTAGGTCATGGGGGTCTGTCTTAGGACATGGGGGTCTGTCGAGTCTGCCTTAGGTCATGGGGGTCTGTCGAGTCTGTCTTAGGTCATGGGGGTCTGTCGAGTCTGCCTTAGGTCATGGGGGTCTGTCGAGTCTGTCTTAGGTCATGGTGGTCTGTCTTAGGTCATGGGGGTCTGTCGAGTCTGTTTTAGGTCACGGGGTGTCTGTCGAGTCTGCCTTAGGTCATGGGGGTCTGTCGAGTCTGTCGTAGGTCAAGGGGGTCTGTCGAGTCTGCCTTAGGTCATGGGGGTCTGTCGAGTCTGTCTTAGGTCATGGGGGTCTGTCGAGTCTGTCTTAGGTCATGGGGGTCTGTCTTAGGACATGGGGGTCTGTCGCGTCTGTCTTAGGTCATGGGGGTCTGTCGAGTCTGTCTTAGGTCATTGGGGTGTGTCGAGTCTGTCTTAGGTCATTGGGGTCTGTCGAGTCTGTCTTAGGTCATGGGGGTCTGTCGAGTCTGCCTTAGGTCATGGGGGTCTGTCTTAGGACATGGGGGTCTGTCGAGTCTGCCTTAGGTCATGGGGGTCTGTCGAGTCTGTCTTAGGTCATGGGGGTCTGTCGAGTCTGCCTTAGGTCATGGTGGTCTGTCTTAGGTCATGGGGGTCTGTCGAGTCTGTCTTAGGTCATGGGGGTCTGTCGCGTCTGTCTTAGGTCATGGGGGTGTGTCGCGTCTGTCTTAGGTCATTGGGGTGTGTCGAGTCTGTCTTAGGTCATGGGGGTCTGTCGAGTCTGTCTTAGGTCATGGGGGTCTGTCTTAGGTCATGGGGGTCTGTCGAGTCTGTCTTAGGTCATGGGGGTCTGTCGAGTCTGCCTTAGGTCATGGGGGTCTGTCGAGTCTGTCTTAGGTCATGGGGGTCTGTCGAGTCTGTCTTAGGACATGGGGGTCTGTCGAGTCTGCCTTAGGTCATGGGGGTCTGTCGAGTCTGTCTTAGGTCATGGGGGTCTGTCGAGTCTGCCTTAGGTCATGGGGGTCTGTCGAGTCTGTCTTAGGTCATGGGGGTCTGTCGAGTCTGTCTTAGGTCATGGGGGTCTGTCTTAGGTCATGGGGGTCTGTCGAGTCTGTCTTAGGTCATGGGGGTCTGTCGAGTCTGCCTTAGGTCATGGGGGTCTGTCGAGTCTGTCTTAGGTCATGGGGGTCTGTCGAGTCTGTCTTAGGTCATGGGGGTCTGTCTTAGGACATGGGGGTCTGTCGAGTCTGTCTTAGGTCATGGGGGTCTGTCGAGTCTGTCTTAGGTCATGGGGGTCTGTCGAGTCTGCCTTAGGTCATGGGGGTCTGTCGAGTCTGTCTTAGGTCATGGGGGTCTGTCGAGTCTGTCTTAGGTCATGGGGGTCTGTCTTAGGACATGGGGGTCTGTCGAGTCTGCCTTAGGTCATGGGGGTCTGTCGAGTCTGTCTTAGGTCATGGGGGTCTGTCTTAGGATCATGGGGGTCTGTCGAGTCTGTCTTAGGTCATGGGGGTCTGTCGAGTCTGTCTTAGGTCATGGGGGTCTGTCTTAGGACATGGGGGTCTGTCGAGTCTGCCTTAGGTCATGGGGGTCTGTCGAGTCTGTCTTAGGTCATGGGGGTCTGTCTTAGGTCATGGGGGTCTGTCGAGTCTGTCTTAGGTCATGGGGGTCTGTCGAGTCTGTCTTAGGTCATGGGGGTCTGTCTTAGGACATGGGGGTCTGTCGCGTCTGTCTTAGGTCATGGGGGTCTGTCGAGTCTGCCTTAGGTCATGGGGGTCTGTCGAGTCTGCCTTAGGTCATGGGGGTCTGTCGAGTCTGTCTTAGGTCATGGGGGTCTGTCGAGTCTGTCTTAGGTCATGGGGGTCTGTCGAGTCTGCCTTAGGTCATGGGGGTCTGTCGAGTCTGTCTTAGGTCATGGGGGTCTGTCTTAGGACATGGGGGTCTGTCGCGTCTGTCTTAGGTCATGGGGGTCTGTCGAGTCTGTCTTAGGTCATGGGGGTCTGTCGAGTCTGTCTTAGGTCATGGGGGTCTGTCGAGTCTGCCTTAGGTCATGGGGGGTCTGTCGAGTCTGTCTTAGGTCATGGGGGTCTGTCGAGTCTGTCTTAGGTCATGGGGGTCTGTCTTAGGTCATGGGGTTCTGTCGAGTCTGTCTTAGGTCATGGGGGTCTGTCGAGTCTGCCTTAGGTCATGGGGGTCTGTCGAGTCTGTCTTAGGTCATGGTGGTCTGTCTTAGGTCATGGGGGGTCTGTCGAGTCTGTCTTAGGTCATGGGGGTCTGTCGAGTCTGTCTTAGGTCATGGGGGGTCTGTCTTAGGTCATGGGGGTCTGTCTTAGGACATGGGGGTCTGTCGAGTCTGCCTTAGGTCATGGGGGTCTGTCGAGTCTGTCTTAGGTCATGGGGGTCTGTCTTAGGATGTGGGGGTCTGTCGCGTCTGTCTTAGGTCATGGGGGTCTGTCGAGTCTGTCTTAGGTCATGGGGGTCTGTCTTAGGTCATGGGGGTCTGTCGAGTCTGCCTTAGGTCATGGGGGTCTGTCGAGTCTGTCTTAGGTCATGGGGGTCTGTCGAGTCTGTCTTAGGTCATGGGGGTCTGTCGAGTCTGCCTTAGGTCATGGGGGTCTGTCGAGTCTGCCTTAGGTCATGGGGGGTCTGTCGAGTCTGTCTTAGGTCATGGTGGGTCTGTCTTAGGTCATTAGGGTCTGTCGCGTCTGTCTTAGGTCATTGGGGTGTGTCGAGTCTGTCTTAGGTCATGGGGGTCTGTCGAGTCTGTCTTAGGTCATGGGGGTCTGTCGAGTCTGTCTTAGGTCATGGGGGTCTGTCTTAGGACATGGGGGTTGTCGAGTCTGCCTTAGGTCATGGGGGTCTGTCTTAGGTCATGGGGGTCTGTCGAGTCTGCCTTAGGTCATGGGGGTCTGTCGAGTCTGTCTTAGGTCATGGGGGTCTGTCGAGTCTGTCTTAGGTCATGGGGGTCTGTCTTAGGACATGGGGGTCTGTCGAGTCTGCCTTAGGTCATGGGGGTCTGTCGAGTCTGTCTTAGGTCATGGGGGTCTGTCGAGTCTGTCTTAGGTCATGGGGGTCTGTCGAGTCTGTCTTAGGTCATGGGGGTCTGTCGAGTCTGTCTTAGGTCATGGGGGTCTGTCTTAGGACATGGGGGTCTGTCGAGTCTGCCTTAGGTCATGGGGGGTCTGTCGAGTCTGTCTTAGGTCATGGGGGTCTGTCGAGTCTGCCTTAGGTCATGGGGGTCTGTCGAGTCTGTCTTAGGTCATGGGGGTCTGTCGAGTCTGTCTTAGGTCATGGGGGTCTGTCGAGTCTGCCTTAGGTCATGGGGGTCTGTCGAGTCTGTCTTAGGTCATGGGGGTCTGTCGAGTCTGTCTTAGGTCATGGGGGTCTGTCTTAGGACATGGGGGTCTGTCGAGTCTGCCTTAGGTCATGGGGGTCTGTCGCGTCTGTCTTAGGTCATGGGGGTCTGTCGAGTCTGTCTTAGGTCATGGGGGTCTGTCGAGTCTGTCTTAGGTCATGGGGGTCTGTCTTAGGACATGGGGGTCTGTCGAGTCTGTCTTAGGTCATGGGGGTCTGTCGAGTCTGTCTTAGGTCATGGGGGTCTGTCGAGTCTGTCTTAGGTCATGGGGGTCTGTCGAGTCTGTCTTAGGTCATGGGGGTCTGTCTTAGGACATGGGGGTCTGTCGAGTCTGCCTTAGGTCATGGGGGTCTGTCGAGTCTGTCTTAGGTCATGGGGGGGTCTGTCTTAGGATATGGGGGTCTGTCGAGTCTGTCTTAGGTCATGGGGGTCTGTCGAGTCTGTCTTAGGTCATGGGGGTCTGTCTTGGGTCATGGGGGTCTGTCGCGTCTGTCTTAGGTCATGGGGGTCTGTCGAGTCTGCCTTAGGTCATGGGGGTCTGTCGAGTCTGCGTTAGGTCATGGGGGTCTGTCGAGTCTGTCTTAGGTCATGGGGGGTCTGTCGAGTCTGCCTTAGGTCATGGGGGGTCTGTCGAGTCTGTCTTAGGTCATGGGGGTCTGTCTTAGGACATGGGGGTCTGTCGAGTCTGCCTTAGGTCATGGGGGGTCTGTCGAGTCTGTCTTAGGTCATGGGGGTCTGTCGAGTCTGCCTTAGGTCATGGGGGTCTGTCGAGTCTGTCTTAGGTCATGGGGGTCTGTCGAGTCTGTCTTAGGTCATGGGGGTCTGTCGAGTCTGCCTTAGGTCATGGGGGTCTGTCGAGTCTGTCTTAGGTCATGGGGGTCTGTCGAGTCTGCCTTAGGTCATGGGGGTCTGTCGAGTCTGTCTTAGGTCATGGGGGTCTGTCGAGTCTGTCTTAGGTCATGGGGGTCTGTCGAGTCTGTCTTAGGTCATGGGGGTCTGTCGAGTCTGTCTTAGGTCATGGGGGTCTGTCGAGTCTGCCTTAGGTCATGGGGGTCTGTCGAGTCTGCCTTAGGTCATGGGGGTCTGTCGAGTCTGTCTTAGGTCATGGGGGTCTGTCGAGTCTGTCTTAGGTCATGGGGGTCTGTCTTAGGTCATGGGGGTCTGTCGCGTCTGTCTTAGGTCATGGGGGTCTGTCGAGTCTGTCTTAGGTCATGGGGGTCTGTCGAGTCTGTCTTAGGTCATGGGGGTCTGTCGAGTCTGCCTTAGGTCATGGGGGTCTGTCGAGTCTGTCTTAGGTCATGGGGGTCTGTCGAGTCTGTCTTAGGTCATGGGGGTCTGTCGAGTCTGTCTTAGGTCATGGGGGTCTGTCGAGTCTGTCTTAGGTCATGGGGGTCTGTCGAGTCTGCCTTAGGTCATGGGGGTCTGTCGAGTCTGTCTTAGGTCATGGGGGTCTGTCGAGTCTGTCTTAGGTCATGGGGGTCTGTCTTAGGTCATGGGGTTCTGTCGAGTCTGTCTTAGGTCATGGGGGTCTGTCGAGTCTGCCTTAGGTCATGGGGGTCTGTCGAGTCTGTCTTAGGTCATGGTGGTCTGTCTTAGGTCATGGGGGTCTGTCGAGTCTGTCTTAGGTCATGGGGGGTCTGTCGAGTCTGTCTTAGGTCATGGGGGGCGAGTCTGTCTTAGGTCATGGGGGTCTGTCTTAGGACATGGGGGTCTGTCGAGTCTGCCTTAGGTCATGGGGGTCTGTCGAGTCTGTCTTAGGTCATGGGGGTCTGTCGAGTCTGTCTTAGGTCATGGGGGTCTGTCGAGTCTGCCTTAGGTCATGGGGGTCTGTCGAGTCTGTCTTAGGTCATGGGGGTCTGTCGAGTCTGCCTTAGGTCATGGGGGTCTGTCGAGTCTGTCTTAGGTCATGGGGGTCTGTCGAGTCTGTCTTAGGTCATGGGGGTCTGTCTTAGGACATGGGGGTCTGTCGAGTCTGTCTTAGGTCATGGGGGTCTGTCGAGTCTGCCTTAGGTCATGGGGGTCTGTCGAGTCTGTCTTAGGTCATGGGGGTCTGTCGAGTCTGCCTTAGGTCATGGGGGTCTGTCGAGTCTGTCTTAGGTCATGGGGGTCTGTCTTAGGACATGGGGGTCTGTCGCGTCTGTCTTAGGTCATGGGGGTCTGTCGAGTCTGTCTTAGGTCATGGGGGTCTGTCGAGTCTGTCTTAGGTCATGGGGGTCTGTCGAGTCTGCCTTAGGTCATGGGGGTCTGTCGAGTCTGTCTTAGGTCATGGGGGTCTGTCGAGTCTGTCTTAGGTCATGGGGGTCTGTCTTAGGTCATGGGGTTCTGTCGAGTCTGTCTTAGGTCATGGGGGTCTGTCGAGTCTGCCTTAGGTCATGGGGGTCTGTCGAGTCTGTCTTAGGTCATGGTGGTCTGTCTTAGGTCATGGGGGTCTGTCGAGTCTGTCTTAGGTCATGGGGGTCTGTCGAGTCTGTCTTAGGTCATGGGGGTCTGTCTTAGGTCATGGGGGTTCTGTCGAGTCTGTCTTAGGTCATGGGGGTCTGTCGAGTCTGCCTTAGGTCATGGGGGTCTGTCGAGTCTGTCTTAGGTCATGGTGGTCTGTCTTAGGTCATGGGGGTCTGTCGAGTCTGTCTTAGGTCATGGGGGTCTGTCGCGTCTGTCTTAGGTCATGGGGGTCTGTCGAGTCTGCCTTAGGTCATGGGGGTCTGTCGAGTCTGTCTTAGGTCATGGGGGTCTGTCGAGTCTGTCTTAGGTCATGGGGGGTCTGTCTTAGGACATGGGGGTCTGTCGAGTCTGCCTTAGGTCATGGGGGTCTGTCGAGTCTGTCTTAGGTCATGGGGGTCTGTCTTAGGACATGGCGGTCTGTCGAGTCTGCCTTAGGTCATGGGGGTCTGTCGAGTCTGTCTTAGGTCATGGGGGTCTGTCGAGTCTGTCTTAGGTCATGGGGGTCTGTCGAGTCTGTCTTAGGTCATGGGGGTCTGTCGAGTCTGCCTTAGGTCATGGGGGTCTGTCGAGTCTGTTGTAGGTCATGGGGGTCTGTCTTAGGTCATGGGGGTCTGTCGAGTCTGTCTTAGGTCATGGGGGTCTGTCGAGTCTGCCTTAGGTCATGGGGGTCTGTCGAGTCTGCCTTAGGTCATGGGGGTCTGTCGAGTCTGTCTTAGGTCATGGGGGTCTGTCGAGTCTGTCTTAGGTCATGGGGGTCTGTCTTAGGACATGGGGGTCTGTCGAGTCTGTCTTAGGTCATGGGGGTCTGTCGAGTCTGCCTTAGGTCATGGGGGTCTGTCGAGTCTGTCTTAGGTCATGGGGGTCTGTCGAGTCTGCCTTAGGTCATGGGGGTCTGTCGAGTCTGTCTTAGGTCATGGGGGTCTGTCTTAGGACATGGGGGTCTGTCGCGTCTGTCTTAGGTCATGGGGGTCTGTCGAGTCTGTCTTAGGTCATGGGGGTCTGTCGAGTCTGTCTTAGGTCATGGGGGTCTGTCGAGTCTGCCTTAGGTCATGGGGGTCTGTCGAGTCTGTCTTAGGTCATGGGGGTCTGTCGAGTCTGTCTTAGGTCATGGGGGTCTGTCGAGTCTGTCTTAGGTCATGGGGTTCTGTCGAGTCTGTCTTAGGTCATGGGGGTCTGTCGAGTCTGCCTTAGGTCATGGGGGTCTGTCGAGTCTGTCTTAGGTCATGGGGGTCTGTCTTAGGTCATGGGGGTCTGTCGAGTCTGTCTTAGGTCATGGGGGTCTGTCGAGTCTGTCTTAGGTCATGGGGGTCTGTCTTAGGTCATGGGGGTCTGTCGAGTCTGTCTTAGGTCATGGGGGTCTGTCGAGTCTGCCTTAGGTCATGGGGGTCTGTCGAGTCTGTCTTAGGTCATGGGGGTCTGTCTTAGGTCATGGGGGTCTGTCGAGTCTGTCTTAGGTCATGGGGGTCTGTCGCGTCTGTCTTAGGTCATGGGGGTCTGTCGAGTCTGCCTTAGGTCATGGGGGTCTGTCGAGTCTGTCTTAGGTCATGGGGGTCTGTCGAGTCTGTCTTAGGTCATGGGGGTCTGTCTTAGGACATGGGGGTCTGTCGAGTCTGCCTTAGGTCATGGGGGTCTGTCGAGTCTGTCTTAGGTCATGGGGGTCTGTCTTAGGACATGGCGGTCTGTCGAGTCTGCCTTAGGTCATGGGGGTCTGTCGAGTCTATCTTAGGTCATGGGGGTCTGTCGAGTCTGTCTTAGGTCATGGTGGTCTGTCTTATGGGGGGTCATGGGGGTCTGTCGAGTCTGCCTTAGGTCATGGGGGTCTGTCGAGTCTGTTGTAGGTCATGGGGGTCTGTCTTAGGACATGGGGGTCTGTCGAGTCTGCCTTAGGTCATGGGGGTCTGTCGAGTCTGTCTTAGGTCATGGGGGTCTGTCGAGTCTGTCTTAGGTCATGGGGGTCTGTCGTGTCTGCCTTAGGTCATGGGGGTCTGTCGAGTCTGTCTTAGGTCATGGGGGTCCGTCTTAGGACATGGGGGTCTGTCGAGTCTGCCTTAGGTCATGGGGGTCTGTCGAGTCTGTCTTAGGTCATGGGGGTCTGTCTTAGGACATGGGGGTCTGTCGAGTCTGCCTTAGGTCATGGGGGTCTGTCGAGTCTGTTTTAGGTCATGGGGGTCTGTCTTAGGACATGGGGGTCTGTCGAGTCTGCCTTAGGTCATGGGGGTCTGTCGAGTCTGTCTTAGGTCATGGGGGTCTGTCTTAGGTCATGGGGGTCTGTCTTAGGACATGGGGGTCTGCCTTAGGTCATGGGGGTCTGTCGAGTCTGCCTTAGGTCATGGGGGTCTGTCGAGTCTGTCTTAGGTCATGGGGGTCTGTCTTAGGACATGGGGGTCTGTCGAGTCTGCCTTAGGTCATGGGGGTCTGTCGAGTCTGTTTTAGGTCATGGGGGTCTGTCTTAGGACATGGGGGTCTGTCGAGTCTGCCTTAGGTCATGGGGGTCTGTCGAGTCTGTCTTAGGTCATGGGGGTCTGTCTTAAGACATGGGGGTCTGTCGAGTCTGCCTTAGGTCATGGGGGTCTGTCGAGTCTGTTTTAGGTCATGGGGGTCTGTCTTAGGACATGGGGGTCTGTCGAGACTGCCTTAGGTCATGGGGGTCTGTCGAGTCTGTTTTAGGTCATGGGGGTCTGTCTTAGGACATGGGGGTCTGTCGTGTCTGCCTTAGGTCATGGGGGTCTGTCTTAGGTCATGGGGGTCTGTCGAGTCTGTCTTAGGTCATGGGGGTCTGTCTTAGGTCATGGGGGTCTGTCGAGTCTGTCTTAGGTCATGGGGGTCTGTCGAGTCTGCCTTAGGTCATGGGGGTCTGTCGAGTCTGCGTTAGGTCATGGGGGTCTGTCGAGTCTGTCTTAGGTCATGGGGGTCTGTCGAGTCTGTCTTAGGTCATGGGGGTCTGTCGAGTCTGCCTTAGGTCATGGGGGTCTGTCGAGTCTGTCTTAGGTCATGGGGGGTCTGTCTTAGGTCATGGGGGTCTGTCGCGTCTGTCTTAGGTCATGGGGGTCTGTCGAGTCTGTCTTAGGTCATGGGGGTCTGTCGAGTCTGTCTTAGGTCATGGGGGTCTGTCGAGTCTGCCTTAGGTCATGGGGGGTCTGTCGAGTCTGTCTTAGGTCATGGGGGTCTGTCGAGTCTGTCTTAGGTCATGGGGTCTGTCGAGTCTGTCTTAGGTCATGGGGGTCTGTCGAGTCTGTCTTAGGTCATGGGGGTCTGTCGAGTCTGCCTTAGGTCATGGGGGTCTGTCGAGTCTGTCTTAGGTCATGGGGGTCTGTCGAGTCTGTCTTAGGTCATGGGGGGTCTGTCTTAGGTCATGGGGTTCTGTCGAGTCTGTCTTAGGTCATGGGGGTCTGTCGAGTCTGCCTTAGGTCATGGGGGTCTGTCGAGTCTGTCTTAGGTCATGGTGGTCTGTCTTAGGTCATGGGGGTCTGTCGAGTCTGTCTTAGGTCATGGGGGTCTGTCGAGTCTGTCTTAGGTCATGGGGGTCTGTCTTAGGTCATGGGGGTCTGTCTTAGGACATGGGGGTCTGTCGAGTCTGCCTTAGGTCATGGGGGTCTGTCGAGTCTGTCTTAGGTCATGGGGGTCTGTCGAGTCTGTCTTAGGTCATGGGGGTCTGTCGAGTCTGCCTTAGGTCATGGGGGTCTGTCGAGTCTGTCTTAGGTCATGGGGGTCTGTCGAGTCTGCCTTAGGTCATGGGGGTCTGTCGAGTCTGTCTTAGGTCATGGGGGTCTGTCGAGTCTGTCTTAGGTCATGGGGGTCTGTCTTAGGACATGGGGGTCTGTCGAGTCTGTCTTAGGTCATGGGGGTCTGTCGAGTCTGCCTTAGGTCATGGGGGTCTGTCGAGTCTGTCTTAGGTCATGGGGGTCTGTCGAGTCTGCCTTAGGTCATGGGGGTCTGTCGAGTCTGTCTTAGGTCATGGGGGTCTGTCTTGAGGACATGGGGGTCTGTCGAGTCTGTCTTAGGTCATGGGGGTCTGTCGAGTCTGTCTTAGGTCATGGGGGTCTGTCGAGTCTGTCTTAGGTCATGGGGGTCTGTCGAGTCTGCCTTAGGTCATGGGGGTCTGTCGAGTCTGTCTTAGGTCATGGGGGTCTGTCGAGTCTGTCTTAGGTCATGGGGGTCTGTCGAGTCTGTCTTAGGTCATGGGGTTCTGTCGAGTCTGTCTTAGGTCATGGGGGTCTGTCGAGTCTGCCTTAGGTCATGGGGGGTCTGTCGAGTCTGTCTTAGGTCATGGTGGTCTGGTCTGTCTTAGGTCATGGGGGTCTGTCGAGTCTGTCTTAGGTCATGGGGGTCTGTCGAGTCTGTCTTAGGTCATGGGGGTCTGTCTTAGGTCATGGGGGTCTGTCGAGTCTGTCTTAGGTCATGGGGGTCTGTCGAGTCTGCCTTAGGTCATGGGGGTCTGTCGAGTCTGTCTTAGGTCATGGTGGTCTGTCTTAGGTCATGGGGGTCTGTCGAGTCTGTCTTAGGTCATGGGGGTCTGTCGCGTCTGTCTTAGGTCATGGGGGTCTGTCGAGTCTGCCTTAGGTCATGGGGGTCTGTCGAGTCTGTCTTAGGTCATGGGGGTCTGTCGAGTCTGTCTTAGGTCATGGGGGGTCTGTCTTAGGACATGGGGGTCTGTCGAGTCTGCCTTAGGTCATGGGGGTCTGTCGAGTCTGTCTTAGGTCATGGGGGTCTGTCTTAGGACATGGCGGTCTGTCGAGTCTGCCTTAGGTCATGGGGGTCTGTCGAGTCTGTCTTAGGTCATGGGGGTCTGTCGAGTCTGTCTTAGGTCATGGTGGTCTGTCTTATGGGGGTCATGGGGGGTCTGTCGAGTCTGCCTTAGGTCATGGGGGTCTGTCGAGTCTGTTTTAGGTCATGGGGGTCTGTCTTAGGACATGGGGGTCTGTCGAGTCTGCCTTAGGTCATGGGGGTCTGTCGAGTCTGCCTTAGGTCATGGGGGTCTGTCGAGTCTGTCTTAGGTCATGGGGGTCTGTCGAGTCTGTCTTAGGTCATGGGGGTCTGTCGAGTCTGTCTTAGGTCATGGGGGTCTGTCTTAGGACATGGGGGTCTGTCGAGTCTGCCTTAGGTCATGGGGGTCTGTCGAGTCTGTCTTAGGTCATGGGGGTCTGTCTTAGGACATGGGGGTCTGTCTTAGGTCATGGGGGTCTGTCGAGTCTGCCTTAGGTCATGGGGGTCTGTCGAGTCTGTCTTAGGTCATGGGGGTCTGTCGAGTCTGCCTTAGGTCATGGGGGTCTGTCGAGTCTGTCTTAGGTCATGGGGGTCTGTCGAGTCTGTCTTAGGTCATGGGGGTCTGTCTTAGGTCATGGGGGTCTGTCGCGTCTGTCTTAGGTCATGGGGGTCTGTCGAGTCTGCCTTAGGTCATGGGGGTCTGTCGAGTCTGTCTTAGGTCATGGGGGTCTGTCGAGTCTGTCTTAGGTCATGGGGGTCTGTCGAGTCTGTCTTAGGTCATGGGGGTCTGTCGAGTCTGTCTTAGGTCATGGGGGGTCTGTCTTAGGTCATGGGGGTCTGTCGCGTCTGTCTTAGGTCATGGGGGTCTGTCGAGTCTGCCTTAGGTCATGGGGGTCTGTCGAGTCTGTCTTAGGTCATGGGGGTCTGTCGAGTCTGTCTTAGGTCATGGGGGTCTGTCGAGTCTGTCTTAGGTCATGGGGGTCTGTCGAGTCTGTCTTAGGTCATGGTGGTCTGTCTTAGGTCATGGGGGTCTGTCGAGTCTGTCTTAGGTCATGGGGGTCTGTCGAGTCTGCCTTAGGTCATGGGGGTCTGTCGAGTCTGTCTTAGGTCATGGGGGTCTGTCTTAGGACATGGGGGTCTGTCGAGTCTGTCTTAGGTCATGGGGGTCTGTCTTAGGACATGGGGGTCTGTCGAGTCTGTCTTAGGTCATGGGGGTCTGTCGCGTCTGTCTTAGGTCATGGGGGTCTGTCGAGTCTGCCTTAGGTCATGGGGGTCTGTCGAGTCTGCTTTAGGTCATGGGGGTCTGTCGAGTCTGTCTTAGGTCATGGTGGTCTGTCTTAGGTCATGGGGGTCTGTCGAGTCTGTCTTAGGTCATGGGGGTCTGTCGCGTCTGTCTTAGGTCATTGGGGTCTGTCGAGTCTGCCTTAGGTCATGGGGGTCTGTCGAGTCTGTCTTAGGTCATGGTGGTCTGTCTTAGGTCATGGGGGTCTGTCGCGTCTGTCTTAGGTCATGGGGGTCTGTCGAGTCTGCCTTAGGTCATGGGGGTCTGTCGAGTCTGTCTTAGGTCATGGGGGTCTGTCTTAGGTCATGGGGGTCTGTCGAGTCTGTCTTAGGTCATGGGGGTCTGTCGAGTCTGTCTTAGGTCATGGGGGTCTGTCGAGTCTGTCTTAGGTCATGGGGGTCTGTCGAGTCTGCCTTAGGTCATGGGGGTCTGTCGAGTCTGCCTTAGGTCATGGGGGTCTGTCGAGTCTGTCTTAGGTCATGGGGGTCTGTCGAGTCTGCCTTAGGTCATGGGGGTCTGTCGAGTCTGTCTTAGGTCATGGGGGTCTGTCTTAGGACATGGGGGTCTGTCGAGTCTGTCTTAGGTCATGGGGGGTCTGTCGAGTCTGTCTTAGGTCATGGGGGTCTGTCGAGTCTGTCTTAGGTCATGGGGGTCTGTCGAGTCTGCCTTAGGTCATGGGGGTCTGTCGAGTCTGTCTTAGGTCATGGGGGTCTGTCATAGGATCATGGGGGTCTGTCGAGTCTGCCTTAGGTCATGGGGGTCTGTCGAGTCTGTCTTAGGTCATGGGGGTCTGTCTTAGGTCATGGGGGTCTGTCGAGTCTGCCTTAGGTCATGAGGGTCTGTCGAGTCTGCCTTAGGTCATGGGGGTCTGTCGAGTCTGTCTTAGGTCATGGGGTCTGTCGCGTCTGCTTTAGGTCATGGGGGTCTGTCGAGTCTGTCTTAGGTCATGGGGGTCTGTCGAGTCTGTCTTAGGTCATGGGGGTCTGTCGAGTCTGTCTTAGGTCATGGGGGTCTGTCGAGTCTGCCTTAGGTCATGGGGGTCTGTCGAGTCTGTCTTAGGTCATGGGGGTCTGTCTTAGGTCATGGGGGTCTGTCGAGTCTGTCTTAGGTCATGGGGGGTCTGTCTTAGGTCATGGGGGTCTGTCGAGTCTGTCTTAGGTCATGGGGGGTCTGTCTTAGGACATGGGGGTCTGTCGAGTCTGCCTTAGGTCATGGGGGTCTGTCGAGTCTGTCTTAGGTCATGGGGGTCTGTCGAGTCTGTCTTAGGTCATGGGGGTCTGTCTTAGGTCATGGGGGTCTGTCGAGTCTGCCTTAGGTCATGGGGGTCTGTCGAGTCTGTCTTAGGTCATGGGGGTCTGTCGAGTCTGTCTTAGGTCATGGGGGTCTGTCTTAGGACATGGGGGTCTGTCGAGTCTGCCTTAGGTCATGGGGGTCTGTCGAGTCTGTCTTAGGTCATGGTGGTCTGTCGAGTCTGTCTTAGGTCATGGTGGTCTGTCTTAGGTCATGGGGGTCTGTCGCGTCTGTCTTAGGTCATGGGGGTCTGTCGAGTCTGTCTTAGGACATGGGGGTCTGTCGAGTCTGCCTTAGGTCATGGGGGTCTGTCGAGTCTGTCTTAGGTCATGGGGGTCTGTCTTAGGACATGGGGGTCTGTCGAGTCTGCCTTAGGTCATGGGGGTCTGTCGAGTCTGTCTTAGGTCATGGGGGTCTGTCGAGTCTGCCTTAGGTCATGGAGGTCTGTCGAGTCTGTCTTAGGTCATGGTGGTCTGTCTTAGGTCATGGGGGTCTGTCGCGTCTGTCTTAGGTCATGGGGGTGTGTCGCGTCTGTCTTAGGTCATTGGGGTCTGTCGAGTCTGTCTTAGGTCATGGGGGTCTGTCGAGTCTGTCTTAGGTCATGGGGGTCTGTCTTAGGACATGGGGGTTTGTCGAGTCTGCCTTAGGTCATGGGGGTCTGTCGAGTCTGTCTTAGGTCATGGGGGTCTGTCTTAGGACATGGGGGTCTGTCGAGTCTGCCTAAGGTCATGGGGGTCTGTCGAGTCTGCCTTAGGTCATGGGGTCTGTCGAGTCTGTCTTAGGTCATTGGGGTCTGTCGAGTCTGTCTTAGGTCATGGGGGTCTGTCGAGTCTGTCTTAGGTCATGGGGGTCTGTCGAGTCTGTCTTAGGTCATGGGGGCCTGTCGAGTCTGTCTTAGGTCATGGGGGTCTGTCGAGTCTGCCTTAGGTCATGGGGGTCTGTCGAGTCTGTCTTAGGTCATGGGGGTCTGTCGAGTCTGTCTTAGGTCATGGGGGTCTGTCGAGTCTGTCTTAGGTCATGGGGGTCTGTCTTAGGTCATGGGGGTCTGTCGAGTCTGTCTTAGGTCATGGGGGTCTGTCTTAGGACATGGGGGTCTGTCGAGTCTGCCTTAGGTCATGGGGGTCTGTCTTAGGACATGGGGGTCTGTCGAGTCTGCCTTAGGTCATGGGGGTCTGTCGAGTCTGTCTTAGGTCATGGGGGTCTGTCGAGTCTGCCTTAGGTCATGGGGGTCTGTCGAGTCTGCCTTAGGTCATGGGGGTCTGTCGAGTCTGTCTTAGTTCATGGGGGTCTGTCGAGTCTGTCTTAGGTCATGGGGGTCTGTCTTAGGTCATGGGGGTCTGTCGAGTCTGCCTTAGGTCATGGGGGTCTGTCGAGTCTGCCTTAGGTCATGGGGGTCTGTCGAGTCTGTCTTAGGTCATGGGGGTCTGTCGAGTCTGTCTTAGGTCATGGGGGTCTGTCTTAGGACATGGGGGTCTGTCGAGTCTGCCTTAGGTCATGGGGGTCTGTCGAGTCTGTCTTAGGTCATGGGGGTCTGTCGAGTCTGCCTTAGGTCATGGGGGTCTGTCGAGTCTGTCTTAGGTCATGGGGGTCTGTCGAGTCTGTCTTAGGTCATGGGGGTCTGTCGAGTCTGTCTTAGGTCATGGGGGCCTGTCGAGTCTGTCTTAGGTCATGGGGGTCTGTCGAGTCTGCCTTAGGTCATGGGGGTCTGTCGAGTCTGTCTTAGGTCATGGGGGTCTGTCGAGTCTGTCTTAGGTCATGGGGGTCTGTCGAGTCTGTCTTAGGTCATGGGGGTCTGTCTTAGGTCATGGGGGTCTGTCGAGTCTGTCTTAGGTCATGGGGGAGTCTGTCTTAGGACATGGGGGTCTGTCGAGTCTGCCTTAGGTCATGGGGGTCTGTCTTAGGACATGGGGGTCTGTCGAGTCTGCCTTAGGTCATGGGGGTCTGTCGAGTCTGTCTTAGGTCATGGGGGTCTGTCGAGTCTGCCTTAGGTCATGGGGGTCTGTCGAGTCTGCCTTAGGTCATGGGGGTCTGTCGAGTCTGTCTTAGGTCATGGGGGTCTGTCGAGTCTGTCTTAGGTCATGGGGGTCTGTCTTAGGTCATGGGGGTCTGTCGAGTCTGCCTTAGGTCATGGGGGTCTGTCGAGTCTGCCTTAGGTCATGGGGGTCTGTCGAGTCTGTCTTAGGTCATGGGGGTCTGTCGAGTCTGTCTTAGGTCATGGGGGTCTGTCTTAGGACATGGGGGTCTGTCGAGTCTGCCTTAGGTCATGGGGGTCTGTCGAGTCTGTCTTAGGTCATGGTGGTCTGTCGAGTCTGCCTTAGGTCATGGGGGTCTGTCGAGTCTGTCTTAGGTCATGGGGGTCTGTCGAGTCTGTCTTAGGTCATGGGGGTCTGTCGCGTCTGTCTTAGGTCATTGGGGTCTGTCGAGTCTGCCTTAGGTCATGGGGGTCTGTCGAGTCTGTCTTAGGTCATGGTGGTCTGTCTTAGGTCATGGGGGTCTGTCGCGTCTGTCTTAGGTCATGGGGGTCTGTCGAGTCTGCCTTAGGTCATGGGGGTCTGTCGAGTCTGTCTTAGGACATGGGGGTCTGTCGAGTCTGCCTTAGGTCATGGGGGTCTGTCGAGTCTGTCTTAGGTCATGGGGGTCTGTCTTAGGACATGGGGGTCTGTCGAGTCTGCCTTAGGTCATGGGGGTCTGTCGAGTCTGTCTTAGGTCATGGGGGTCTGTCGAGTCTGCCTTAGGTCATGGAGGTCTGTCGAGTCTGTCTTAGGTCATGGTGGTCTGTCTTAGGTCATGGGGGTCTGTCGCGTCTGTCTTAGGTCACGGGGTGTGTCGCGTCTGCCTTAGGTCATTGGGGTCTGTCGAGTCTGTCGTAGGTCATGGGGGTCTGTCGAGTCTGCCTTAGGTCATGGGGGTCTGTCGAGTCTGTCTTAGGTCATGGGGGTCTGTCGAGTCTGTCTTAGGTCATGGGGGTCTGTCTTAGGACATGGGGGTCTGTCGCGTCTGTCTTAGGTCATGGGGGTGTGTCGCGTCTGTCTTAGGTCATTGGGGTGTGTCGCGTCTGTCTTAGGTCATTGGGGTCTGTCGAGTCTGTCTTAGGTCATGGGGGTCTGTCGAGTCTGCCTTAGGTCATGGGGGTCTGTCTTAGGACATGGGGGTCTGTCGAGTCTGCCTTAGGTCATGGGGGTCTGTCGAGTCTGTCTTAGGTCATGGGGGTCTGTCGAGTCTGCCTTAGGTCATGGTGGTCTGTCTTAGGTCATGGGGGTCTGTCGCGTCTGTCTTAGGTCATGGGGGTGTGTCGCGTCTGTCTTAGGTCATGGGGGTGTGTCGCGTCTGTCTTAGGTCATTGGGGTGTGTCGCGTCTGTCTTAGGTCATTGGGGTCTGTCGAGTCTGTCTTAGGTCATGGGGGTCTGTCGAGTCTGTCTTAGGTCATGGGGGTCTGTCGAGTCTGTCTTAGGTCATGGGGGTCTGTCGAGTCTGCCTTAGGTCATGGAGGTCTGTCGAGTCTGTCTTAGGTCATGGTGGTCTGTCTTAGGTCATGGGGGTCTGTCGCGTCTGTCTTAGGTCATGGGGGTGTGTCGCGTCTGTCTTAGGTCATTGGGGTCTGTCGAGTCTGTCTTAGGTCATGGGGGTCTGTCGAGTCTGCCTTAGGTCATGGGGGTCTGTCGAGTCTGTCTTAGGTCATGGAGGTCTGTCGAGTCTGCCTTAGGTCATGGGGGTCTGTCGAGTCTGTCTTAGGTCATGGGGGTCTGTCGAGTCTGCCTTAGGTCATGGGGGTCTGTCGAGTCTGTCTTAGGTCATGGGGGTCTGTCGCGTCTGTCTTAGGTCATGGGGGTGTGTCGCGTCTGTCTTAGGTCATGGGGGTCTGTCGAGTCTGCCTTAGGTCATGGGGGTCTGTCGAGTCTGTCTTAGGTCATGGGGGTCTGTCGAGTCTGCCTTAGGTCATGGGGGTCTGTCGAGTCTGTCTTAGGTCATGGGGGTCTGTCGAGTCTGTCTTAGGTCATGGGGGTCTGTCTTAGGTCATGGGGGTCTGTCGAGTCTGTCTTAGGTCATGGGGGTCTGTCGAGTCTGCCTTAGGTCATGGGGGTCTGTCGAGTCTGTCTTAGGTCATGGGGGTCTGTCGAGTCTGTCGAGTCTGTCTTAGGTCATGGGGGTCTGTCTTAGGACATGGGGGTCTGTCGAGTCTGCCTTAGGTCATGGGGGTCTGTCGAGTCTGTCTTAGGTCATGGGGGTCTGTCGAGTCTGCCTTAGGTCATGGGGGTCTGTCGAGTCTGTCTTAGGTCATGGGGGTCTGTCGAGTCTGTCTTAGGTCATGGGGGTCTGTCTTAGGTCATGGGGGTCTGTCGAGTCTGTCTTAGGTCATGGGGGTCTGTCGAGTCTGCCTTAGGTCATGGGGGTCTGTCGAGTCTGTCTTAGGTCATGGGGGTCTGTCGAGTCTGTCTTAGGTCATGGGGGTCTGTCTTAGGACATGGGGGTCTGTCGAGTCTGTCTTAGGTCATGGGGGTCTGTCGAGTCTGTCTTAGGTCATGGGGGTCTGTCGAGTCTGCCTTAGGTCATGGGGGTCTGTCGAGTCTGTCTTAGGTCATGGGGGTCTGTCGAGTCTGTCTTAGGTCATGGGGGTCTGTCTTAGGACATGGGGGTCTGTCGAGTCTGCCTTAGGTCATGGGGGTCTGTCGAGTCTGTCTTAGGTCATGGGGGTCTGTCTTAGGATATGGGGGTCTGTCGCGTCTGTCTTAGGTCATGGGGGTCTGTCGAGTCTGTCTTAGGTCATGGGGGGTCTGTCTTAGGACATGGGGGTCTGTCGAGTCTGCCTTAGGTCATGGGGGTCTGTCGAGTCTGTCTTAGGTCATGGGGGTCTGTCTTAGGATATGGGGGTCTGTCGCGTCTGTCTTAGGTCATGGGGGTCTGTCGAGTCTGTCTTAGGTCATGGGGGTCTGTCTTAGGACATGGGGGTCTGTCGCGTCTGTCTTAGGTCATGGGGGTCTGTCGAGTCTGCCTTAGGTCATGGGGGTCTGTCGAGTCTGCGTTAGGTCATGGGGGTCTGTCGAGTCTGTCTTAGGTCATGGGGGTCTGTCGAGTCTGTCTTAGGTCATGGGGGTCTGTCGAGTCTGCCTTAGGTCATGGGGGTCTGTCGAGTCTGTCTTAGGTCATGGGGGGTCTGTCTTAGGACATGGGGGTCTGTCGCGTCTGTCTTAGGTCATGGGGGTCTGTCGAGTCTGTCTTAGGTCATGGGGGTCTGTCGAGTCTGTCTTAGGTCATGGGGGTCTGTCGAGTCTGCCTTAGGTCATGGGGGTCTGTCGAGTCTGTCTTAGGTCATGGGGGTCTGTCGAGTCTGTCTTAGGTCATGGGGGTCTGTCTTAGGTCATGGGGGTCTGTCGAGTCTGTCTTAGGTCATGGGGGTCTGTCGAGTCTGCCTTAGGTCATGGGGGTCTGTCGAGTCTGTCTTAGGTCATGGTGGTCTGTCTTAGGTCATGGGGGTCTGTCGAGTCTGTCTTAGGTCATGGGGGTCTGTCGAGTCTGTCTTAGGTCATGGGGGTCTGTCTTAGGTCATGGGGGTCTGTCGAGTCTGCCTTAGGTCATGGGGGTCTGTCGAGTCTGTCTTAGGTCATGGGGGTCTGTCTTAGGATGTGGGGGTCTGTCGCGTCTGTCTTAGGTCATGGGGGTCTGTCGAGTCTGTCTTAGGTCATGGGGGTCTGTCTTAGGACATGGGGGTCTGTCGAGTCTGCCTTAGGTCATGGGGGTCTGTCGCGTCTGTCTTAGGTCATGGGGGTCTGTCGAGTCTGTCTTAGGTCATGGGGGTCTGTCGAGTCTGCCTTAGGTCATTGGGGTCTGTCGAGTCTGCCTTAGGTCATGGGGGTCTGTCGAGTCTGTCTTAGGTCATGGTGGTCTGTCTTAGGTCATTAGGGTCTGTCGCGTCTGTCTTAGGTCATGGGGGTCTGTCGAGTCTGTCTTAGGACATGGGGGTCTGTCGAGTCTGCCTTAGGTCATAGGGGTCTGTCGAGTCTGTCTTAGGTCATGGGGGTCTGTCGAGTCTGTCTTAGGTCATGGGGGTCTGTCGAGTCTGCCTTAGGTCATGGGGGTCTGTCGAGTCTGTCTTAGGTCATGGGGGTCTGTCGAGTCTGTCTTAGGTCATGGGGGTCTGTCTTAGGACATGGGGGTCTGTCGAGTCTGCCTTAGGTCATGGGGGTCTGTCGAGTCTGTCTTAGGTCATGGGGGTCTGTCGAGTCTGTCTTAGGTCATGGGGGTCTGTCGAGTCTGCCTTAGGTTATGGGGGTCTGTCGAGTCTGTCTTAGGTCATGGGGGTCTGTCGAGTTTGCCTTAGGTCATGGGGGTCTGTCGAGTCTGTCTTAGGACATGGGGGTCTGTCGAGTCTGTCTTAGGTCATGGGGGTCTGTCTTAGGACATGGGGGTCTGTCGAGTCTGCCTTAGGTCATGGGGGTCTGTCGAGTCTGTCTTAGGTCATGGGGGTCTGTCGAGTCTGTCTTAGGTCATGGGGGTCTGTCTTAGGACATGGGGGTCTGTCGAGTCTGTCTTAGGTCATGGGGGTCTGTCGAGTCTGTCTTAGGTCATGGGGGTCTGTCGAGTCTGCCTTAGGTCATGGGGGTCTGTCGAGTCTGTCTTAGGTCATGGGGGTCTGTCGAGTCTGTCTTAGGTCATGGGGGTCTGTCTTAGGACATGGGGGTCTGTCGAGTCTGCCTTAGGTCATGGGGGTCTGTCGAGTCTGTCTTAGGTCATGGGGGTCTGTCTTAGGATATGGGGGTCTGTCGAGTCTGTCTTAGGTCATGGGGGTCTGTCGAGTCTGTCTTAGGTCATGGGGGCGTCTGTCTTAGGACATGGGGGTCTGTCGAGTCTGCCTTAGGTCATGGGGGGTCTGTCGAGTCTGTCTTAGGTCATGGGGGTCTGTCTTAGGATATGGGGGTCTGTCGAGTCTGTCTTAGGTCATGGGGGTCTGTCGAGTCTGTCTTAGGTCATGGGGGTCTGTCTTAGGACATGGGGGTCTGTCGCGTCTGTCTTAGGTCATGGGGGTCTGTCGAGTCTGCCTTAGGTCATGGGGGTCTGTCGAGTCTGCGTTAGGTCATGGGGGTCTGTCGAGTCTGTCTTAGGTCATGGGGGTCTGTCGAGTCTGTCTTAGGTCATGGGGGTCTGTCGAGTCTGCCTTAGGTCATGGGGGGTCTGTCGAGTCTGTCTTAGGTCATGGGGGTCTGTCTTAGGACATGGGGGTCTGTCGCGTCTGTCTTAGGTCATGGGGGTCTGTCGAGTCTGTCTTAGGTCATGGGGGTCTGTCGAGTCTGTCTTAGGTCATGGGGGTCTGTCGAGTCTGCCTTAGGTCATGGGGGTCTGTCGAGTCTGTCTTAGGTCATGGGGGTCTGTCGAGTCTGTCTTAGGTCATGGGGGTCTGTCTTAGGTCATGGGGTTCTGTCGAGTCTGTCTTAGGTCATGGGGGTCTGTCGAGTCTGTCTTAGGTCATGGTGGTCTGTCTTAGGTCATGGGGGTCTGTCGAGTCTGTCTTAGGTCATGGGGGTCTGTCTTAGGTCATGGGGGTCTGTCTTAGGTCATGGGGGTCTGTCGAGTCTGCCTTAGGTCATGGGGGTCTGTCGAGTCTGTCTTAGGTCATGGGGGTCTGTCTTAGGATGTGGGGGTCTGTCGCGTCTGTCTTAGGTCATGGGGGTCTGTCGAGTCTGTCTTAGGTCATGGGGGTCTGTCTTAGGACATGGGGGTCTGTCGAGTCTGCCTTAGGTCATGGGGGTCTGTCGAGTCTGTCTTAGGTCATGGGGGTCTGTCGAGTCTGCCTTAGGTCATGGGGGTCTGTCATGGTGGTCATGGTGGTCTGCCTTAGGTCATTAGGGTCTGTCGCGTCTGTCTTAGGTCATGGGGGTCTGTCGAGTCTGTCTTAGGACATGGGGGTCTGTCGAGTCTGCCTTAGGTCATGGGGGTCTGTCGAGTCTGTCTTAGGTCATGGGGGTCTGTCGAGTCTGTCTTAGGTCATGGGGGTCTGTCGAGTCTGCCTTAGGTCATGGGGGTCTGTCGAGTCTGTCTTAGGTCATGGGGGTCTGTCGAGTCTGTCTTAGGTCATGGGGGTCTGTCTTAGGACATGGGGGTCTGTCGAGTCTGCCTTAGGTCATGGGGGTCTGTCGAGTCTGTCTTAGGTCATGGGGGTCTGTCGAGTCTGTCTTAGGTCATGGGGGTCTGTCGAGTCTGCCTTAGGTCATAGGGGTCTGTCGAGTCTGTCTTAGGTCATGGGGGTCTGTCGAGTCTGTCTTAGGTCATGGGGGTCTGTCGAGTCTGTCTTAGGTCATGGGGGTCTGTCGAGTCTGCCTTAGGTTATGGGGGTCTGTCGAGTCTGTCTTAGGTCATGGGGGTCTGTCGAGTCTGCCTTAGGTCATGGGGGTCTGTCGAGTCTGTCTTAGGACATGGGGGTCTGTCGAGTCTGTCTTAGGTCATGGGGGGTCTGTCTTAGGACATGGGGGTCTGTCGAGTCTGCCTTAGGTCATGGGGGTCTGTCGAGTCTGTCTTAGGACATGGGGGTCTGTCGAGTCTGCCTTAGGTCATGGGGGTCTGTCGAGTCTGTCTTAGGTCATGGGGGTCTGTCGAGTCTGTCTTAGGTCATGGGGGTCTGTCGAGTCTGTCTTAGGTCATGGGGGTCTGTCTTAGGACATGGGGGTCTGTCGCGTCTGTCTTAGGTCATGGGGGTGTGTCGCGTCTGTCTTAGGTCATTGGGGTGTGTCGCGTCTGTCTTAGGTCATGGGGGTCTGTCGAGTCTGTCTTAGGTCATGGGGGTCTGTCGAGTCTGCCTTAGGTCATGGGGGTCTGTCTTAGGACATGGGGGTCTGTCGAGTCTGCCTTAGGTCATGGTGGTCTGTCTTAGGTCATGGGGGTCTGTCGCGTCTGTCTTAGGTCATGGGGGTCTGTCGAGTCTGCCTTAGGTCATGGGGGTCTGTCGAGTCTGTCTTAGGACATGGGGGTCTGTCGAGTCTGTCTTAGGTCATGGGGGTCTGTCGAGTCTGCCTTAGGTCATGGGGGTCTGTCGAGTCTGTCTTAGGTCATGGGGGTCTGTCTTAGGACATGGGGGTCTGTCGAGTCTGTCTTAGGTCATGGGGGTCTGTCGAGTCTGTCGGGTCTGCCTTAGGTCATGGGGGTCTGTCGAGTCTGCCTTAGGTCATGGGGGTCTGTCGAGTCTGTCTTAGGTCATGGGGGTCTGTCGAGTCTGCCTTAGGTCATGGGGGTCTGTCGAGTCTGTCTTAGGTCATGGGGGTCTGTCTTAGGTCATGGGGGTCTGTCGCGTCTGTCTTAGGTCATGGGGGTGTGTCGCGTCTGCCTTAGGTCATTGGGGTCTGTCGAGTCTGTCTTAGGTCATGGGGGTCTGTCGAGTCTGCCTTAGGTCATGGGGGTCTGTCGAGTCTGTCTTAGGTCATGGGGGTCTGTCGAGTCTGTCTTAGGTCATGGGGGTCTGTCTTAGGACATGGGGGTCTGTCGCGTCTGTCTTAGGTCATGGGGGTGTGTCGCGTCTGTCTTAGGTCATTGGGGTCTGTCGCGTCTGTCTTAGGTCATGGGGGTCTGTCGAGTCTGTCTTAGGTCATGGGGGTCTGTCGAGTCTGCCTTAGGTCATGGGGGTCTGTCTTAGGACATGGGGGTCTGTCGAGTCTGCCTTAGGTCATGGGGGTCTGTCGAGTCTGTCTTAGGTCATGGGGGTCTGTCGAGTCTGCCTTAGGTCATGGTGGTCTGTCGTTGTCTTAGGTCATGGGGGTCTGTCGAGTCTGTCTTAGGTCATGGGGGTGTGTCGCGTCTGTCTTAGGTCATGGGGGTGTGTCGCGTCTGTCTTAGGTCATTGGGGTGTGTCGCGTCTGTCTTAGGTCATTGGGGTCTGTCGAGTCTGTCTTAGGTCATGGGGGTCTGTCGAGTCTGTCTTAGGTCATGGGGGTCTGTCGAGTCTGTCTTAGGTCATGGGGGTCTGTCGAGTCTGCCTTAGGTCATGGAGGTCTGTCGAGTCTGTCTTAGGTCATGGTGGTCTGTCTTAGGTCATGGGGGTCTGTCGCGTCTGTCTTAGGTCATGGGGGTGTGTCGCGTCTGTCTTAGGTCATTGGGGTCTGTCGAGTCTGTCTTAGGTCATGGGGGTCTGTCGAGTCTGCCTTAGGTCATGGGGGTCTGTCGAGTCTGTCTTAGGTCATGGGGGTCTGTCGAGTCTGCCTTAGGTCATGGGGGTCTGTCGAGTCTGTCTTAGGTCATGGGGGTCTGTCGAGTCTGCCTTAGGTCATGGGGGTCTGTCGAGTCTGTCTTAGGTCATGGGGGTCTGTCGCGTCTGTCTTAGGTCATGGGGGTGTGTCGCGTCTGTCTTAGGTCATGGGGGTCTGTCGAGTCTGCCTTAGGTCATGGGGGTCTGTCGAGTCTGTCTTAGGTCATGGGGGTCTGTCGAGTCTGCCTTAGGTCATGGGGGTCTGTCTGTCTTAGGACATGGGGGTCTGTCGAGTCTGCCTTAGGTCATGGGGGTCTGTCGAGTCTGTCTTAGGTCATGGGGGTCTGTCGAGTCTGCCTTAGGTCATGGGGGTCTGTCGAGTCTGTCTTAGGTCATGGGGGTCTGTCGAGTCTGTCTTAGGTCATGGGGGTCTGTCTTAGGTCATGGGGGTCTGTCGAGTCTGTCTTAGGTCATGGGGGTCTGTCGAGTCTGCCTTAGGTCATGGGGGTCTGTCGAGTCTGTCTTAGGTCATGGGGGTCTGTCTTAGGACATGGGGGTCTGTCGAGTCTGCCTTAGGTCATGGGGGTCTGTCGAGTCTGTCTTAGGTCATGGGGGTCTGTCGAGTCTGCCTTAGGTCATGGGGGTCTGTCGAGTCTGTCTTAGGTCATGGGGGTCTGTCGAGTCTGTCTTAGGTCATGGGGGTCGAGTCTGTCTTAGGTCATGGGGGTCTGTCGAGTCTGTCTTAGGTCATGGGGGTCTGTCGAGTCTGCCTTAGGTCATGGGGGTCTGTCGAGTCTGTCTTAGGTCATGGGGGTCTGTCGAGTCTGTCTTAGGTCATGGGGGTCTGTCTTAGGACATGGGGGTCTGTCGAGTCTGTCTTAGGTCATGGGGGTCTGTCGAGTCTGTCTTAGGACATGGGGGTCTGTCTTAGGTCATGGGGGTCTGTCGCGTCTGTCTTAGGTCACGGGGTGTGTCGCGTCTGCCTTAGGTCATGGTGGTCTGTCTTAGGTCATGGGGGTCTGTCGAGTCTGCCTTAGGTCATGGGGGTCTGTCGAGTCTGTCTTAGGTCATGGGGGTCTGTCTTAGGACATGGGGGTCTGTCGAGTCTGCCTTAGGTCATGGGGGTCTGTCGAGTCTGTCTTAGGTCATGGGGGTCTGTCGAGTCTGCCTTAGGTCATGGGGGTCTGTCGAGTCTGTCTTAGGTCATGGTGGTCTGTCTTAGGTCATGGGGGTCTGTCGCGTCTGTCTTAGGTCACGGGGTGTGTCGCGTCTGCCTTAGGTCATTGGGGTCTGTCGAGTCTGTCTTAGGTCATGGGGGTCTGTCGAGTCTGCCTTAGGTCATGGGGGTCTGTCGAGTCTGTCTTAGGTCATGGGGGTCTGTCGAGTCTGTCTTAGGTCATGGGGGTCTGTCTTAGGACATGGGGGTCTGTCGCGTCTGTCTTAGGTCATGGGGGTGTGTCGCGTCTGTCTTAGGTCATTGGGGTGTGTCGCGTCTGTCTTAGGTCATGGGGGTCTGTCGAGTCTGTCTTAGGTCATGGGGGTCTGTCGAGTCTGCCTTAGGTCATGGGGGGTCTGTCTTAGGACATGGGGGTCTGTCGAGTCTGCCTTAGGTCATGGGGGTCTGTCGAGTCTGTCTTAGGTCATGGGGGTCTGTCGAGTCTGCCTTAGGTCATGGTGGTCTGTCGAGTCTGTCTTAGGTCATGGGGGTCTGTCGAGTCTGCCTTAGGTCATGGGGGTCTGTCTTAGGTCATGGGGGTCTGTCGCGTCTGTCTTAGGTCATGGGGGTGTGTCGCGTCTGTCTTAGGTCATGGGGGTGTGTCGCGTCTGTCTTAGGTCATTGGGGTGTGTCGAGTCTGTCTTAGGTCATGGGGGTCTGTCGAGTCTGTCTTAGGTCATGGGGGTCTGTCTTAGGTCATGGGGGTCTGTCGAGTCTGTCTTAGGTCATGGGGGTCTGTCGAGTCTGCCTTAGGTCATGGGGGTCTGTCGAGTCTGTCTTAGGTCATGGGGGTCTGTCTTAGGTCATGGGGGTCTGTCGAGTCTGCCTTAGGTCATGGGGGTCTGTCGAGTCTGTCTTAGGTCATGGGGGTCTGTCGAGTCTGCCTTAGGTCATGGGGGTCTGTCGAGTCTGTCTTAGGTCATGGGGGTCTGTCGAGTCTGCCTTAGGTCATGGAGGTCTGTCGAGTCTGTCTTAGGTCATGGTGGTCTGTCTTAGGTCATGGGGGTCTGTCGCGTCTGTCTTAGGTCATGGGGGTGTGTCGCGTCTGTCTTAGGTCATTGGGGTCTGTCGAGTCTGTCTTAGGTCATGGGGGTCTGTCGAGTCTGCCTTAGGTCATGGGGGTCTGTCGAGTCTGTCTTAGGTCATGGGGGTCTGTCGAGTCTGCCTTAGGTCATGGGGGTCTGTCGAGTCTGTCTTAGGTCATGGGGGTCTGTCGAGTCTGCCTTAGGTCATGGGGGTCTGTCGAGTCTGTCTTAGGTCATGGGGGTCTGTCGCGTCTGTCTTAGGTCATGGGGGTGTCGTCGAGTCTGTCTTAGGTCATGGGGGTCTGTCGAGTCTGCCTTAGGTCATGGGGGTCTGTCGAGTCTGTCTTAGGTCATGGGGGTCTGTCGAGTCTGCCTTAGGTCATGGGGGTCTGTCTTAGGACATGGGGGTCTGTCGAGTCTGCCTTAGGTCATGGGGGTCTGTCGAGTCTGTCTTAGGTCATGGGGGTCTGTCGAGTCTGCCTTAGGTCATGGGGGTCTGTCGAGTCTGTCTTAGGTCATGGGGGTCTGTCGAGTCTGTCTTAGGTCATGGGGGTCTGTCTTAGGTCATGGGGGTCTGTCGAGTCTGTCTTAGGTCATGGGGGTCTGTCGAGTCTGCCTTAGGTCATGGGGGTCTGTCGAGTCTGTCTTAGGTCATGGGGGTCTGTCTTAGGACATGGGGGGTCTGTCGAGTCTGCCTTAGGTCATGGGGGGTCTGTCGAGTCTGTCTTAGGTCATGGGGGTCTGTCGAGTCTGCCTTAGGTCATGGGGGGTCTGTCGAGTCTGTCTTAGGTCATGGGGGTCTGTCGAGTCTGTCTTAGGTCATGGGGGTCTGTCTTAGGTCATGGGGGTCTGTCGAGTCTGTCTTAGGTCATGGGGGTCTGTCGAGTCTGCCTTAGGTCATGGGGGTCTGTCGAGTCTGTCTTAGGTCATGGGGGTCTGTCGAGTCTGTCTTAGGTCATGGGGGTCTGTCTTAGGACATGGGGGTCTGTCGAGTCTGTCTTAGGTCATGGGGGTCTGTCGAGTCTGTCTTAGGTCATGGGGGTCTGTCTTCAGGTCATGGGGGTCTGTCGCGTCTGTCTTAGGTCATGGGGGTCTGTCGAGTCTGCCTTAGGTCATGGTGGTCTGTCTTAGGTCATGGGGGTCTGTCGAGTCTGCCTTAGGTCATGGGGGTCTGTCGAGTCTGTCTTAGGTCATGGGGGGTCTGTCTTAGGACATGGGGGTCTGTCGAGTCTGCCTTAGGTCATGGGGGTCTGTCGAGTCTGTCTTAGGTCATGGGGGTCTGTCGAGTCTGCCTTAGGTCATGGGGGTCTGTCGAGTCTGTCTTAGGTCATGGTGGTCTGTCTTAGGTCATGGGGGTCTGTCGCGTCTGTCTTAGGTCATGGGGTCTGTCGAGTCTGCCTTAGGTCATGGGGGTCTGTCGAGTCTGTCTTAGGTCATGGGGGTCTGTCGAGTCTGCCTTAGGTCATGGGGGTCTGTCGAGTCTGTCTTAGGTCATGGGGGTCTGTCGAGTCTGTCTTAGGTCATGGGGGGTCTGTCTTAGGACATGGGGGTCTGTCGAGTCTGTCTTAGGTCATGGGGGTGTGTCGCGTCTGTCTTAGGTCATGGGGGTGTGTCGCGTCTGTCTTAGGTCATTGGGGTCTGTCGAGTCTGTCTTAGGTCATGGGGGTCTGTCGAGTCTGCCTTAGGTCATGGGGGTCTGTCTTAGGACATGGGGGTCTGTCGAGTCTGCCTTAGGTCATGGGGGTCTGTCGAGTCTGTCTTAGGTCATGGGGGTCTGTCGAGTCTGCCTTAGGTCATGGGGGTGGTCTGTCTTAGGTCATGGGGGTCTGTCGCGTCTGTCTTAGGTCATGGGGGTGTGTCGCGTCTGTCTTAGGTCATGGGGGTGTGTCGCGTCTGTCTTAGGTCATTGGGGTGTGTCGCGTCTGTCTTAGGTCATTGGGGTCTGTCGAGTCTGTCTTAGGTCATGGGGGTCTGTCTTAGGTCATGGGGGTCTGTCGAGTCTGTCTTAGGTCATGGGGGTCTGTCTTAGGACATGGGGGTCTGTCGAGTCTGCCTTAGGTCATGGGGGTCTGTCGAGTCTGTCTTAGGTCATGGGGGTCTGTCGAGTCTGCCTTAGGTCATGGGGGTCTGTCGAGTCTGTCTTAGGTCATGGGGGTCTGTCGAGTCTGTCTTAGGTCATGGGGGTCTGTCTTCTTAGGTCATGGGGGTCTGTCGAGTCTGTCTTAGGTCATGGGGGTCTGTCGAGTCTGCCTTAGGTCATGGGGGTCTGTCGAGTCTGTCTTAGGTCATGGGGGTCTGTCGAGTCTGTCTTAGGTCATGGGGGTCTGTCTTAGGACATGGGGGTCTGTCGAGGTCTGTCTTAGGTCATGGGGGTCTGTCGAGTCTGTCTTAGGTCATGGGGGTCTGTCGAGTCTGCCTTAGGTCATGGGGGTCTGTCGAGTCTGTCTTAGGTCATGGGGGTCTGTCGAGTCTGTCTTAGGTCATGGGGGTCTGTCTTAGGACATGGGGGTCTGTCGAGTCTGCCTTAGGTCATGGGGGTCTGTCGAGTCTGTCTTAGGTCATGGGGGTCTGTCTTAGGATATGGGGGTCTGTCGCGTCTGTCTTAGGTCATGGGGGTCTGTCGAGTCTGTCTTAGGTCATGGGGGTCTGTCTTAGGACATGGGGGTCTGTCGAGTCTGCCTTAGGTCATGGGGGTCTGTCGAGTCTGTCTTAGGTCATGGGGGTCTGTCTTAGGATATGGGGGTCTGTCGCGTCTGTCTTAGGTCATGGGGGTCTGTCGAGTCTGTCTTAGGTCATGGGGGTCTGTCTTAGGACATGGGGGTCTGTCGCGTCTGTCTTAGGTCATGGGGGTCTGTCGAGTCTGCCTTAGGTCATGGGGGTCTGTCGAGTCTGCGTTTAGGTCATGGGGGTCTGTCGAGTCTGTCTTAGGTCATGGGGGTCTGTCGAGTCTGTCTTAGGTCATGGGGGTCTGTCGAGTCTGCCTTAGGTCATGGGGGTCTGTCGAGTCTGTCTTAGGTCATGGGGGTCTGTCTTAGGACATGGGGGTCTGTCGCGTCTGTCTTAGGTCATGGGGTCTGTCGAGTCTGTCTTAGGTCATGGGGGTCTGTCGAGTCTGTCTTAGGTCATGGGGGTCTGTCGAGTCTGCCTTAGGTCATGGGGGTCTGTCGAGTCTGTCTTAGGTCATGGGGGTCTGTCGAGTCTGTCTTAGGTCATGGGGGTCTGTCTTAGGTCATGGGGTTCTGTCGAGTCTGTCTTAGGTCATGGGGGTCTGTCGAGTCTGCCTTAGGTCATGGGGGTCTGTCGAGTCTGTCTTAGGTCATGGTGGTCTGTCTTAGGTCATGGGGGTCTGTCGAGTCTGTCTTAGGTCATGGGGGTCTGTCGAGTCTGTCTTAGGTCATGGGGGTCTGTCTTAGGTCATGGGGGTCTGTCTTAGGACATGGGGGTCTGTCGAGTCTGTCTTAGGTCATGGGGGTCTGTCGAGTCTGCCTTAGGTCATGGGGGTCTGTCGAGTCTGTCTTAGGTCATGGGGGTCTGTCGAGTCTGCCTTAGGTCATTGGGGTCTGTCGAGTCTGCCTTAGGTCATGGGGGTCTGTCGAGTCTGTCTTAGGTCATGGTGGTCTGTCTTAGGTCATTAGGGTCTGTCGCGTCTGTCTTAGGTCATTGGGGTGTGTCGCGTCTGTCTTAGGACATGGGGGTCTGTCGAGTCTGTCTTAGGACATGGGGGTCTGTCGAGTCTGTCTTAGGTCATGGGGGTCTGTCTTAGGACATGGGGGTTTGTCGAGTCTGCCTTAGGTCATGGGGGTCTGTCTTAGGTCATGGGGGTCTGTCGAGTCTGCCTTAGGTCATGGGGGTCTGTCGAGTCTGTCTTAGGTCATGGGGGTCTGTCGAGTCTGTCTTAGGTCATGGGGGTCTGTCTTAGGACATGGGGGTCTGTCGAGTCTGCCTTAGGTCATGGGGGTCTGTCGAGTCTGTCTTAGGTCATGGGGGTCTGTCGAGTCTGTCTTAGGTCATGGGGGTCTGTCGAGTCTGTCTTAGGACATGGGGGTCTGTCGAGTCTGTCTTAGGTCATGGGGGGTCTGTCTTAGGACATGGGGGTCTGTCGAGTCTGCCTTAGGTCATGGGGGTCTGTCGAGTCTGTCTTAGGACATGGGGGTCTGTCGAGTCTGCCTTAGGTCATAGGGGTCTGTCGAGTCTGTCTTAGGTCATGGGGGTCTGTCGAGTCTGTCTTAGGTCATGGGGGTCTGTCGAGTCTGCCTTAGGTCATGGGGGTCTGTCGAGTCTGTCTTAGGTCATGGGGGTCTGTCGAGTCTGTCTTAGGTCATGGGGGTCTGTCTTAGGACATGGGGGTCTGTCGAGTCTGCCTTAGGTCATGGGGGTGTGTCGCGTCTGTCTTAGGTCATTGGGGTCTGTCGAGTCTGTCTTAGGTCATGGGGGTCTGTCGACTCTGTCTTAGGTCATGGGGGGTCTGTCTTAGGACATGGGGGTTTGTCGAGTCTGTCTTAGGTCATGGGGGTCTGTCGAGTCTGTCTTAGGTCATGGGGGTCTGTCGAGTCTGTCTTAGGTCATGGGGGTCTGTCGAGTCTGTCTTAGGTCATGGGGGTCTGTCTTAGGACATGCGGGTCTGTCGAGTCTGCCTTAGGTCATGGGGGTCAGTCGAGTCTGTCTTAGGTCATGGGGGTCTGTCTTAGGATATGGGGGTCTGTCGTAGGTCATGGGGGTCTGTCGAGTCTGTCTTAGGTCATGGGGGTCTGTCTTAGGACATGGGGGTCTGTCGCGTCTGTCTTAGGTCATGGGGGTCTGTCGAGTCTGCCTTAGGTCATGGGGGTCTGTCGAGTCTGCGTTAGGTCATGGGGGTCTGTCGAGTCTGTCTTAGGTCATGGGGGTCTGTCGAGTCTGCCTTAGGTCATGGGGGTCTGTCGAGTCTGTCTTAGGTCATGGGGGTCTGTCTTAGGACATGGGGGTCTGTCGAGTCTGCCTTAGGTCATGGGGGTCTGTCGAGTCTGTCTTAGGTCATGGGGGTCTGTCGAGTCTGCCTTAGGTCATGGGGGTCTGTCGAGTCTGTCTTAGGTCATGGGGGTCTGTCGAGTCTGTCTTAGGTCATGGGGGTCTGTCTTAGGACATGGGGGTCTGTCGAGTCTGTCTTAGGTCATGGGGGTCTGTCGAGTCTGCCTTAGGTCATGGGGGTCTGTCGAGTCTGTCTTAGGTCATGGGGGTCTGTCGAGTCTGCCTTAGGTCATGGGGGTCTGTCGAGTCTGTCTTAGGTCATGGGGGTCTGTCGAGTCTGTCTTAGGTCATGGGGGTCTGTCTTAGGACATGGGGGTCTGTCGAGTCTGCCTTAGGTCATGGGGGTCTGTCGAGTCTGTCTTAGGTCATGGGGGTCTGTCTTAGGATATGGGGGTCTGTCGCGTCTGTCTTAGGTCATGGGGGTCTGTCGAGTCTGTCTTAGGTCATGGGGGTCTGTCTTAGGACATGGGGGTCTGTCGAGTCTGCCTTAGGTCATGGGGGTCTGTCGAGTCTGTCTTAGGTCATGGGGGTCTGTCTTAGGATATGGGGGTCTGTCGCGTCTGTCTTAGGTCATGGGGGTCTGTCGAGTCTGTCTTAGGTCATGGGGGTCTGTCTTAGGACATGGGGGTCTGTCGCGTCTGTCTTAGGTCATGGGGGTCTGTCGAGTCTGCCTTAGGTCATGGGGGTCTGTCGAGTCTGCGTTAGGTCATGGGGGTCTGTCGAGTCTGTCTTAGGTCATGGGGGTCTGTCGAGTCTGTCTTAGGTCATGGGGGTCTGTCGAGTCTGCCTTAGGTCATGGGGGTCTGTCGAGTCTGTCTTAGGTCATGGGGGTCTGTCTTAGGACATGGGGGTCTGTCGCGTCTGTCTTAGGTCATGGGGTCTGTCGAGTCTGTCTTAGGTCATGGGGGTCTGTCGAGTCTGTCTTAGGTCATGGGGGTCTGTCGAGTCTGCCTTAGGTCATGGGGGTCTGTCGAGTCTGTCTTAGGTCATGGGGGTCTGTCGAGTCTGTCTTAGGTCATGGGGGGGTCTGTCTTAGGTCATGGGGTTCTGTCGAGTCTGTCTTAGGTCATGGGGGTCTGTCGAGTCTGCCTTAGGTCATGGGGGTCTGTCGAGTCTGTCTTAGGTCATGGTGGTCTGTCTTAGGTCATGGGGGTCTGTCGAGTCTGTCTTAGGTCATGGGGGTCTGTCGAGTCTGTCTTAGGTCATGGGGGTCTGTCTTAGGTCATGGGGGTCTGTCTTAGGACATGGGGGTCTGTCGAGTCAGCCTTAGGTCATGGGGGTCTGTCGAGTCTGTCTTAGGTCATGGGGGTCTGTCTTAGGATGTGGGGGTCTGTCGCGTCTGTCTTAGGTCATGGGGGTCTGTCGAGTCTGTCTTAGGTCATGGGGGTCTGTCTTAGGACATGGGGGTCTGTCGAGTCTGCCTTAGGTCATGGGGGTCTGTCGCGTCTGTCTTAGGTCATGGGGGTCTGTCGAGTCTGTCTTAGGTCATGGGGGTCTGTCGAGTCTGCCTTAGGTCATTGGGGTCTGTCGAGTCTGCCTTAGGTCATGGGGGTCTGTCGAGTCTGTCTTAGGTCATGGTGGTCTGTCTTAGGTCATTAGGGTCTGTCGCGTCTGTCTTAGGTCATGGGGGTCTGTCTTAGGACATGGGGGTCTGTCGAGTCTGTCTTAGGACATGGGGGTCTGTCGAGTCTGTCTTAGGTCATGGGGGTCTGTCTTAGGACATGGGGGTTTGTCGAGTCTGCCTTAGGTCATGGGGGTCTGTCTTAGGTCATGGGGGTCTGTCGAGTCTGCCTTAGGTCATGGGGGTCTGTCGAGTCTGTCTTAGGTCATGGGGGTCTGTCGAGTCTGTCTTAGGTCATGGGGGTCTGTCTTAGGACATGGGGGTCTGTCGAGTCTGCCTTAGGTCATGGGGGTCTGTCGAGTCTGTCTTAGGTCATGGGGGTCTGTCGAGTCTGTCTTAGGTCATGGGGGTCTGTCGAGTCTGTCTTAGGACATGGGGGTCTGTCGAGTCTGTCTTAGGTCATGGGGGTCTGTCTTAGGACATGGGGGTCTGTCGAGTCTGCCTTAGGTCATGGGGGTCTGTCGAGTCTGTCTTAGGACATGGGGGTCTGTCGAGTCTGCCTTAGGTCATAGGGGTCTGCCGAGTCTGTCTTAGGTCATGGGGGTCTGTCGAGTCTGTCTTAGGTCATGGGGGTCTGTCGAGTCTGCCTTAGGTCATGGGGGTCTGTCGAGTCTGTCTTAGGTCATGGGGGTCTGTCGAGTCTGTCTTAGGTCATGGGGGTCTGTCTTAGGACATGGGGGTGTGTCGAGTCTGCCTTAGGTCATGGGGGTGTGTCGCGTCTGTCTTAGGTCATTGGGGTCTGTCGAGTCTGTCTTAGGTCATGGGGGTCTGTCGAGTCTGTCTTAGGTCATGGGGGTCTGTCTTAGGACATGGGGGTCTGTCGAGTCTGCCTTAGGTCATGGGGGTCTGTCGAGTCTGTCTTAGGTCATGGGGGTCTGTCGAGTCTGTCTTAGGTCATGGGGGTCTGTCGAGTCTGTCTTAGGACATGGGGGTCTGTCGAGTCTGTCTTAGGTCATGGGGGTCTGTCTTAGGACATGGGGGTCTGTCGAGTCTGCCTTAGGTCATGGGGGTCTGTCGAGTCTGTCTTAGGACATGGGGGTCTGTCGAGTCTGCCTTAGGTCATAGGGGTCTGTCGAGTCTGTCTTAGGTCATGGGGGTCTGTCGAGTCTGTCTTAGGTCATGGGGGTCTGTCGAGTCTGCCTTAGGTCATGGGGGTCTGTCGAGTCTGTCTTAGGTCATGGGGGTCTGTCGAGTCTGTCTTAGGTCATGGGGGTCTGTCTTAGGACATGGGGGTCTGTCGAGTCTGCCTTAGGTCATGGGGGTGTGTCGCGTCTGTCTTAGGTCATTGGGGTCTGTCGAGTCTGTCTTAGGTCATGGGGGTCTGTCGACTCTGTCTTAGGTCATGGGGGTCTGTCTTAGGACATGGGGGTTTGTCGAGTCTGTCTTAGGTCATGGGGGTCTGTCGAGTCTGTCTTAGGTCATGGGGGTCTGTCGAGTCTGCCTTAGGTCATGGGGGTCTGTCGAGTCTGTCTTAGGTCATGGGGGTCTGTCGAGTCTGTCTTAGGTCATGGGGGTCTGTCTTAGGACATGGGGGTCTGTCGAGTCTGTCTTAGGTCATGGGGGTCTGTCGAGTCTGTCTTAGGTCATGGGGGTCTGTCTTAGGACATGGGGGTCTGTCGAGTCTGTCTTAGGTCATGGGGGTCTGTCTTAGGACATGGGGGTCTGTCGAGTCTGCCTTAGGTCATGGGGGTCTGTCGAGTCTGTCTTAGGACATGGGGGTCTGTCGAGTCTGCCTTAGGTCATAGGGGTCTGTCGAGTCTGTCTTAGGTCATGGGGGTCTGTCGAGTCTGTCTTAGGTCATGGGGGTCTGTCGAGTCTGCCTTAGGTCATGGGGGTCTGTCGAGTCTGTCTTAGGTCATGGGGGTCTGTCGAGTCTGTCTTAGGTCATGGGGGTCTGTCTTAGGACATGGGGGTCTGTCGAGTCTGCCTTAGGTCATGGGGGTGTGTCGCGTCTGTCTTAGGTCATTGGGGTCTGTCGAGTCTGTCTTAGGTCATGGGGGTCTGTCGAGTCTGTCTTAGGTCATGGGGGTCTGTCTTAGGACATGGGGGTTTGTCGAGTCTGTCTTAGGTCATGGGGGTCTGTCGAGTCTGTCTTAGGTCATGGGGGTCTGTCGAGTCTGCCTTAGGTCATGGGGGTCTGTCGAGTCTGTCTTAGGTCATGGGGGTCTGTCGAGTCTGTCTTAGGTCATGGGGGTCTGTCTTAGGACATGGGGGTCTGTCGAGTCTGTCTTAGGTCATGGGGGTCTGTCGAGTCTGTCTTAGGTCATGGGGGTCTGTCTTAGGACATGCGGGTCTGTCGAGTCTGCCTTAGGTCATGGGGGTCAGTCGAGTCTGTCTTAGGTCATGGGGGTCTGTCTTAGGATATGGGGGTCTGTCGCGTCTGTCGTAGGTCATGGGGGTCTGTCGAGTCTGTCTTAGGTCATGGGGGTCTGTCTTAGGACATGGGGGTCTGTCGCGTCTGTCTTAGGTCATGGGGGTCTGTCGAGTCTGCCTTAGGTCATGGGGGTCTGTCGAGTCTGCCTTAGGTCATGGGGGTCTGTCGAGTCTGTCTTAGGTCATGGGGGTCTGTCGAGTCTGTCTTAGGTCCTGGGCGTCTCCCGAGCCTGTCTTAGGTCCTGGGCGTCTCCCGAGTCTGTCTTAGGTCCTGGGGGTCTGTCGAGTCTTTGTTAGGTCCTGGGCGTCTCCCGAGTCTGTCTTAGGTCCTGGGCGTCTCCCGAGCCTGTCTTAGGTCCTGGGCGTCTCCCGAGTCTGTCTTAGGTCCTGGGCGTCTCCCGAGCCTGTCTTAGGTCCTGGGCGTCTCCCGAGTCTGTCTTAGGTCCTGGGCGTCTCCCGAGCCTGTCTTAGGTCCTGGGCGTCTCCCGAGTCTGTCTTAGGTCCTGGGCGTCTCCCGAGCCTGTCTTAGGTCCTGGGCGTCTCCAGAGCCTGTCTTAGGTCCTGGGCGTCTCCCGAGCCTGTCTTAGGTCCTGGGCGTCTCCCGAGCCTGTCTTAGGTCCTGGGCGTCTCCCGAGCCTGTCTTAGGTCCTGGGCGTCTCCCGAGTCTGTCTTAGGTCCTGGGCGTCTCCCGAGCCTGTCTTAGGTCCTGGGCGTCTCCCGAGCCTGTCTTAGGTCCTGGGCGTCTCCCGAGTCTGTCTTAGGTCCTGGGCGTCTCCCGAGCCTGTCTTAGGTCCTGGGCGTCTCCCGAGTCTGTCTTAGGTCCTGGGCGTCTCCCGAGCCTGTCTTAGGTCCTGGGCGTCTCCCGAGCCTGTCTTAGGTCCTGGGCGTCTCCCGAGCCTGTCTTAGGTCCTGGGCGTCTCCCGAGCCTGTCTTAGGTCCTGGGCGTCTCCCGAGCCTGTCTTAGGTCCTGGGCGTCTCCCGAGCCTGTCTTAGGTCCTGGGCGTCTCCCGAGTCTGTCTTAGGTCCTGGGCGTCTCCCGAGCCTGTCTTAGGTCCTGGGCGTCTCCCGAGTCTGTCTTAGGTCCTGGGCGTCTCCCGAGCCTGTCTTAGGTCCTGGGTCTCCCGAGCCTGTCTTAGGTCCTGGGCGTCTCCCGAGCCTGTCTTAGGTCCTGGGCGTCTCCCGAGCCTGTCTTAGGTCCTGGGCGTCTCCCGAGCCTGTCTTAGGTCCTGGGCCCCGTCTCCCGAGTCTGTCTTAGGTCCTGGGCGTCTCCCGAGCCTGTCTTAGGTCCTGGGCGTCTCCCGAGTCTGTCTTAGGTCCTGGGCGTCTCCCGAGCCTGTCTTAGGTCCTGGGCGTCTCCCGAGTCTGTCTTAGGTCCTGGGCGTCTCCCGAGCCTGTCTTAGGTCCTGGGCGTCTCCCGAGTCTGTCTTAGGTCCTGGGCGTCTCCCGAGCCTGTCTTAGGTCCTGGGCGTCTCCCGAGTCTGTCTTAGGTCCTGGGCGTCTCCCGAGCCTGTCTTAGGTCCTGGGCGTCTCCCGAGCCTGTCTTAGGTCCTGGGCGTCTCCCGAGTCTGTCTTAGGTCCTGGGCGTCTCCCGAGCCTGTCTTAGGTCCTGGGCGTCTCCCGAGCCTGTCTTAGGTCCTGGGCGTCTCCCGAGCCTGTCTTAGGTCCTGGGCGTCTCCCGAGCCTGTCTTAGGTCCTGGGCGTCTCCCGAGTCTGTCTTAGGTCCTGGGCGTCTCCCGAGCCTGTCTTAGGTCCTGGGCGTCTCCCGAGCCTGTCTTAGGTCCTGGGCGTCTCCCGAGCCTGTCTTAGGTCCTGGGCGTCTCCCGAGTCTGTCTTAGGTCCTGGGCGTCTCCCGAGCCTGTCTTAGGTCCTGGGCGTCTCCCGAGCCTGTCTTAGGTCCTGGGCGTCTCCCGAGTCTGTCTTAGGTCCTGGGCGTCTCCCGAGCCTGTCTTAGGTCCTGGGCGTCTCCCGAGCCTGTCTTAGGTCCTGGGCGTCTCCCGAGCCTGTCTTAGGTCCTGGGCGTCTCCCGAGCCTGTCTTAGGTCCTGGGCGTCTCAGCTGTCTTAGGTCCTGAGCGATCTGTCTTAGGTCCTGGGCGTCTCCCGAGCCTGTCTTAGGTCCTGGGCGTCTCCCGAGCCTGTCTTAGGTCCTGGGCGTCTCCCGAGCCTGTCTTAGGTCCTGGGCGTCTCCCGAGCCTGTCTTAGGTCCTGGGCGTCTCCCGAGCCTGTCTTAGGTCCTGGGCGTCTCCCGAGCCTGTCTTAGGTCCTGGGCGTCTCCCGAGCCTGTCTTAGGTCCTGGGCGTCTCCCGAGCCTGTCTTAGGTCCTGGGCGTCTCCCGAGCCTGTCTTAGGTCCTGGGCGTCTCCCGAGTCTGTCTTAGGTCCTGGGCGTCTCCCGAGCCTGTCTTAGGTCCTGGGCGTCTCCCGAGCCTGTCTTAGGTCCTGGGCGTCTCCCGAGCCTGTCTTAGGTCCTGGGCGTCTCCCGAGCCTGTCTTAGGTCCTGGGCGTCTCCCGAGCCTGTCTTAGGTCCTGGGCGTCTCCCGAGCCTGTCTTAGGTCCTGGGCGTCTCCCGAGCCTGTCTTAGGTCCTGGGCGTCTCCCGAGCCTGTCTTAGGTCCTGGGCGTCTCCCGAGTCTGTCTTAGGTCCTGGGCGTCTCCCGAGCCTGTCTTAGGTCCTGGGCGTCTCCCGAGCCTGTCTTAGGTCCTGGGCGTCTCCCGAGTCTGTCTTAGGTCCTGGGGTCTCTCGAGCCTGTCTTAGGTCCTGGGCGTCTCCCGAGCCTGTCTTAGGTCCTGGGCGTCTCCCGAGCCTGTCTTAGGTCCTGGGCGTCTCCCGAGTCTGTCTTAGGTCCTGGGCGTCTCCCGAGCCTGTCTTAGGTCCTGGGCGTCTCCCGAGCCTGTCTTAGGTCCTGGGCGTCTCCCGAGCCTGTCTTAGGTCCTGGGCGTCTCCCGAGCCTGTCTTAGGTCCTGGGCGTCTCCCGAGCCTGTCTTAGGTCCTGGGCGTCTCCCGAGCCTGTCTTAGGTCCTGGGCGTCTCCCGAGCCTGTCTTAGGTCCTGGGCGTCTCCCGAGCCTGTCTTAGGTCCTGGGCGTCTCCCGAGCCTGTCTTAGGTCCTGGGCGTCTCCCGAGCCTGTCTTAGGTCCTGGGCGTCTCCCGAGCCTGTCTTAGGTCCTGGGCGTCTCCCGAGCCTGTCTTAGGTCCTGGGCGTCTCCCGAGCCTGTCTTAGGTCCTGGGCGTCTCCCGAGCCTGTCTTAGGTCCTGGGCGTCTCCCGAGCCTGTCTTAGGTCCTGGGCGTCTCCCGAGCCTGTCTTAGGTCCTGGGCGTCTCCCGAGCCTGTCTTAGGTCCTGGGCGTCTCCCGAGCCTGTCTTAGGTCCTGGGCGTCTCCCGAGCCTGTCTTAGGTCCTGGGCGTCTCCCGAGCCTGTCTTAGGTCCTGGGCGTCTCCCGAGCCTGTCTTAGGTCCTGGGCGTCTCCCGAGCCTGTCTTAGGTCCTGGGCGTCTCCCGAGCCTGTCTTAGGTCCTGGGCGTCTCCCGAGCCTGTCTTAGGTCCTGGGCGTCTCCCGAGTCTGTCTTAGGTCCTGGGCGTCTCCCGAGCCTGTCTTAGGTCCTGGGCGTCTCCCGAGCCTGTCTTAGGTCCTGGGCGTCTCCCGAGCCTGTCTTAGGTCCTGGGCGTCTCCCGAGCCTGTCTTAGGTCCTGGGCGTCTCCCGAGCCTGTCTTAGGTCCTGGGCGTCTCCCGAGCCTGTCTTAGGTCCTGGGCGTCTCCCGAGCCTGTCTTAGGTCCTGGGCGTCTCCCGAGCCTGTCTTAGGTCCTGGGCGTCTCCCGAGCCTGTCTTAGGTCCTGGGCGTCTCCCGAGCCTGTCTTAGGTCCTGGGCGTCTCCCGAGCCTGTCTTAGGTCCTGGGCGTCTCCCGAGCCTGTCTTAGGTCCTGGGCGTCTCCCGAGCCTGTCTTAGGTCCTGGGCGTCTCCCGAGCCTGTCTTAGGTCCTGGGCGTCTCCCGAGCCTGTCTTAGGTCCTGGGCGTCTCCCGAGCCTGTCTTAGGTCCTGGGCGTCTCCCGAGCCTGTCTTAGGTCCTGGGCGTCTCCCGAGCCTGTCTTAGGTCCTGGGCGTCTCCCGAGCCTGTCTTAGGTCCTGGGCGTCTCCCGAGCCTGTCTTAGGTCCTGGGCGGCCTGTCTTAGGCCTGAGCCTGTCTTAGGTCCTGGGCGTCTCCCGAGCCTGTCTTAGGTCCTGGGCGTCTCCCGAGCCTGTCTTAGGTCCTGGGCGTCTCCCGAGCCTGTCTTAGGTCCTGGGCGTCTCCCGAGCCTGTCTTAGGTCCTGGGCGTCTCCTGAGCCTGTCTTAGGTCCTGGGCGTCTCCCGAGCCTGTCTTAGGTCCTGGGCGTCTCCCGAGCCTGTCTTAGGTCCTGGGCGTCTCCCGAGCCTGTCTTAGGTCCTGGGCGTCTCCCGAGCCTGTCTTAGGTCCTGGGCGTCTCCCGAGCCTGTCTTAGGTCCTGGGCGTCTCCCGAGCCTGTCTTAGGTCCTGGGCGTCTCCCGAGCCTGTCTTAGGTCCTGGGCGTCTCCCGAGCCTGTCTTAGGTCCTGGGCGTCTCCTGAGCCTGTCTTAGGTCCTGGGCGTCTCCCGAGCCTGTCTTAGGTCCTGGGCGTCTCCCGAGCCTGTCTTAGGTCCTGGGCGTCTCCCGAGCCTGTCTTAGGTCCTGGGCGTCTCCCGAGCCTGTCTTAGGTCCTGGGCGTCTCCCGAGCCTGTCTTAGGTCCTGGGCGTCTCCCGAGCCTGTCTTAGGTCCTGGGCGTCTCCCGAGCCTGTCTTAGGTCCTGGGCGTCTCCCGAGCCTGTCTTAGGTCCTGGGCGTCTCCCGAGCCTGTCTTAGGTCCTGGGCGTCTCCCGAGCCTGTCTTAGGTCCTGGGCGTCTCCCGAGCCTGTCTTAGGTCCTGGGCGTCTCCCGAGCCTGTCTTAGGTCCTGGGCGTCTCCCGAGCCTGTCTTAGGTCCTGGGCGTCTCCCGAGTCTGTCTTAGGTCCTGGGCTTAGGTCCTGGGCCTCCGAGCCTGTCTTAGGTCCTGGGCGTCTCCCGAGCCTGTCTTAGGTCCTGGGCGTCTCCCGAGCCTGTCTTAGGTCCTGGGCGTCTCCCGAGCCTGTCTTAGGTCCTGGGCGTCTCCCGAGCCTGTCTTAGGTCCTGGGCGTCTCCCGAGCCTGTCTTAGGTCCTGGGCGTCTCCCGAGTCTGTCTTAGGTCCTGGGCGTCTCCCGAGCCTGTCTTAGGTCCTGGGCGTCTCCCGAGCCTGTCTTAGGTCCTGGGCGTCTCCCGAGTCTGTCTTAGGTCCTGGGCGTCTCCCGAGCCTGTCTTAGGTCCTGGGCGTCTCCCGAGTCTGTCTTAGGTCCTGGGCGTCTCCCGAGCCTGTCTTAGGTCCTGGGCGTCTCCCGAGCCTGTCTTAGGTCCTGGGCTCCCGGAGCCTGTCTTAGGTCCTGGGCGTCTCCACGAGTCTGTCTTAGGTCCTGGGCGTCTCCCGAGCCTGTCTTAGGTCCTGGGCGTCTCCCGAGTCTGTCTTAGGTCCTGGGCGTCTCCCGAGCCTGTCTTAGGTCCTGGGCGTCTCCCGAGCCTGTCTTAGGTCCTGGGCGTCTCCCGAGCCTGTCTTAGGTCCTGGGCGTCTCCCGAGCCTGTCTTAGGTCCTGGGCGTCTCCCGAGCCTGTCTTAGGTCCTGGGCGTCTCCCGAGGCTGTCTTAGGTCCTGGGCGTCTCCCGAGCCTGTCTTAGGTCCTGGGCGTCTCCCGAGCCTGTCTTAGGTCCTGGGCGTCTCCCGAGCCTGTCTTAGGTCCTGGGCGTCTCCCGAGCCTGTCTTAGGTCCTGGGCGTCTCCCCAGAGCCTGTCTTAGGTCCTGGGCGTCTCCCGAGCCTGTCTTAGGTCCTGGGCGTCTCCCGAGCCTGTCTTAGGTCCTGGGCGTCTCCCGAGCCTGTCTTAGGTCCTGGGCGTCTCCCGAGCCTGTCTTAGGTCCTGGGCGTCTCCCGAGCCTGTCTTAGGTCCTGGGCGTCTCCCGAGCCTGTCTTAGGTCCTGGGCGTCTCCCGAGCCTGTCTTAGGTCCTGGGGGTCTCCCGAGCCTGTCTTAGGTCCTGGGCGTCTCCCGAGCCTGTCTTAGGTCCTGGGCGTCTCCCGAGCCTGTCTTAGGTCCTGGGCGTCTCCCGAGCCTGTCTTAGGTCCTGGGCGTCTCCCGAGCCTGTCTTAGGTCCTGGGCGTCTCCCGAGCCTGTCTTAGGTCCTGGGCGTCTCCCGAGCCTGTCTTAGGTCCTGGGCGTCTCCCGAGCCTGTCTTAGGTCCTGGGCGTCTCCCGAGCCTGTCTTAGGTCCTGGGCGTCTCCCGAGCCTGTCTTAGGTCCTGGGCGTCTCCCGAGCCTGTCTTAGGTCCCGGTCCTGGGTCCTGGCTCCCCGAGCCTGTCTTAGGTCCTGGGCGTCTCCCGAGCCTGTCTTAGGTCCTGGGCGTCTCCCGAGCCTGTCTTAGGTCCTGGGCGTCCCCTGAGCCTGTCTTAGGTCCTGGGCGTCTCCCGAGCCTGTCTTAGGTCCTGGGCGTCTCCCGAGCCTGTCTTAGGTCCTGGGCGTCTCCCGAGCCTGTCTTAGGTCCTGGGCGTCTCCCGAGCCTGTCTTAGGTCCTGGGCGTCTCCCGAGCCTGTCTTAGGTCCTGGGCGTCTCCCGAGCCTGTCTTAGGTCCTGGGCGTCTCCCGAGCCTGTCTTAGGTCCTGGGCGTCTCCCGAGCCTGTCTTAGGTCCTGGGCGTCTCCCGAGCCTGTCTTAGGTCCTGGGCGTCTCCCGAGCCTGTCTTAGGTCCTGGGCGTCTCCCGAGCCTGTCTTAGGTCCTGGGCGTCTCCCGAGCCTGTCTTAGGTCCTGGGCGTCTCCCGAGCCTGTCTTAGGTCCTGGGCGCTCCGAGCCTGTCTTAGGTCCTGGGCGTCTCCCGAGCCTGTCTTAGGTCCTGGGCGTCTCCCGAGCCTGTCTTAGGTCCTGGGCGTCTCCCGAGCCTGTCTTAGGTCCTGGGCGTCTCCCGAGCCTGTCTTAGGTCCTGGGCGTCTCCCGAGCCTGTCTTAGGTCCTGGGCGTCTCCCGAGCCTGTCTTAGGTCCTGGGCGTCTCCCGAGCCTGTCTTAGGTCCTGGGCGTCTCCCGAGCCTGTCTTAGGTCCTGGGCGTCTCCCGAGCCTGTCTTAGGTCCTGGGCGTCTCCCGAGCCTGTCTTAGGTCCTGGGCGTCTCCCGAGCCTGTCTTAGGTCCTGGGCGTCTCCCGAGCCTGTCTTAGGTCCTGGGCGTCTCCCGAGCCTGTCTTAGGTCCTGGGCGTCTCCCGAGCCTGTCTTAGGTCCTGGGCGTCTCCCGAGCCTGTCTTAGGTCCTGGGCGTCTCCCGAGCCTGTCTTAGGTCCTGGGCGTCTCCCGAGCCTGTCTTAGGTCCTGGGCGTCTCCCGAGCCTGTCTTAGGTCCTGGGCGTCTCCCGAGCCTGTCTTAGGTCCTGGGCGTCTCCCGAGCCTGTCTTAGGTCCTGGGCGTCTCCCGAGCCTGTCTTAGGTCCTGGGCGTCTCCCGAGCCTGTCTTAGGTCCTGGGCGTCTCCCGAGCCTGTCTTAGGTCCTGGGCGTCTCCCGAGCCTGTCTTAGGTCCTGGGCGTCTCCCGAGCCTGTCTTAGGTCCTGGGCGTCTCCCGAGCCTGTCTTAGGTCCTGGGCGTCTCCCGAGCCTGTCTTAGGTCCTGGGCGTCTCCCGAGCCTGTCTTAGGTCCTGGGCGTCTCCCCGAGCCTGTCTTAGGTCCTGGGCGTCTCCCTGAGCCTGTCTTAGGTCCTGGGCGTCTCCCGAGCCTGTCTTAGGTCCTGGGCGTCTCCCGAGTCTGTCTTAGGTCCTGGGCGTCTCCCGAGCCTGTCTTAGGTCCTGGGCGTCTCCCGAGCCTGTCTTAGGTCCTGGGCGTCTCCCGAGCCTGTCTTAGGTCCTGGGCGTCTCCCGAGCCTGTCTTAGGTCCTGGGCGTCTCCCGAGCCTGTCTTAGGTCCTGGGCGTCTCCCGAGCCTGTCTTAGGTCCTGGGCGTCTCCCGAGTCTGTCTTAGGTCCTGGGCGTCTCCCGAGCCTGTCTTAGGTCCTGGGCGTCTCCCGAGTCTGTCTTAGGTCCTGGGCGTCTCCCGAGCCTGTCTTAGGTCCTGGGCGTCTCCCGAGCCTGTCTTAGGTCCTGGGCGTCTCCCGAGCCTGTCTTAGGTCCTGGGCGTCTCCCGAGCCTGTCTTAGGTCCTGGGCGTCTCCCGAGCCTGTCTTAGGTCCTGGGCGTCTCCCGAGCCTGTCTTAGGTCCTGGGCGTCTCCCGAGCCTGTCTTAGGTCCTGGGCGTCTCCCGAGCCTGTCTTAGGTCCTGGGCGTCTCCCGAGCCTGTCTTAGGTCCTGGGCGTCTCCCGAGCCTGTCTTAGGTCCTGGGCGTCTCCCGAGCCTGTCTTAGGTCCTGGGCGTCTCCCGAGCCTGTCTTAGGTCCTGGGCGTCTCCCGAGCCTGTCTTAGGTCCTGGGCGTCTCCCGAGCCTGTCTTAGGTCCTGGGCGTCTCCCGAGCCTGTCTTAGGTCCTGGGCGTCTCCCGAGCCTGTCTTAGGTCCTGGGCGTCTCCCGAGCCTGTCTTAGGTCCTGGGCGTCTCCCGAGCCTGTCTTAGGTCCTGGGCGTCTCCCTGAGCCTGTCTTAGGTCCTGGGCGTCTCCCCGAGCCTGTCTTAGGTCCTGGGCGTCTCCCGAGCCTGTCTTAGGTCCTGGGCGTCTCCCGAGCCTGTCTTAGGTCCTGGGCGTCTCCCGAGCCTGTCTTAGGTCCTGGGCGTCTCCCGAGCCTGTCTTAGGTCCTGGGCGTCTCCCGAGCCTGTCTTAGGTCCTGGGCGTCTCCCGAGCCTGTCTTAGGTCCTGGGCGTCTCCCGAGCCTGTCTTAGGTCCTGGGCGTCTCCCGAGCCTGTCTTAGGTCCTGGGCGTCTCCCGAGCCTGTCTTAGGTCCTGGGCGTCTCCCGAGCCTGTCTTAGGTCCTGGGCGTCTCCCGAGCCTGTCTTAGGTCCTGGGCGTCTCCCGAGTCTGTCTTAGGTCCTGGGCGTCTCCCGAGCCTGTCTTAGGTCCTGGGCGTCTCCTCCGAGCCTGTCTTAGGTCCTGGGCGTCTCCCGAGCCTGTCTTAGGTCCTGGGCGTCTCCCGAGCCTGTCTTAGGTCCTGGGCGTCTCCCGAGCCTGTCTTAGGTCCTGGGCGTCTCCCGAGCCTGTCTTAGGTCCTGGGCGTCTCCCGAGCCTGTCTTAGGTCCTGGGCGTCTCCCGAGCCTGTCTTAGGTCCTGGGCGTCTCCCGAGCCTGTCTTAGGTCCTGGGCGTCTCCCGAGTCTGTCTTAGGTCCTGGGCGTCTCCCGAGCCTGTCTTAGGTCCTGGGCGTCTCCCGAGCCTGTCTTAGGTCCTGGGCGTCTCCCGAGCCTGTCTTAGGTCCTGGGCGTCTCCCGAGCCTGTCTTAGGTCCTGGGCGTCTCCCGAGCCTGTCTTAGGTCCTGGGCGTCTCCCGAGCCTGTCTTAGGTCCTGGGCGTCTCCCGAGCCTGTCTTAGGTCCTGGCCCGTCTCCGAGCCTGTCTTAGGTCCTGGGCGTCCCCTGAGCCTGTCTTAGGTCCTGGGCGTCTCCCGAGTCTGTCTTAGGTCCTGGGCGTCTCCCGAGCCTGTCTTAGGTCCTGGGCGTCTCCCGAGCCTGTCTTAGGTCCTGGGCGTCTCCCGAGCCTGTCTTAGGTCCTGGGCGTCTCCCGAGCCTGTCTTAGGTCCTGGGCGTCTCCCGAGTCTGTCTTAGGTCCTGGGCGTCTCCCGAGTCTGTCTTAGGTCCTGGGCGTCTCCCGAGCCTGTCTTAGGTCCTGGGCGTCTCCCGAGTCTGTCTTAGGTCCTGGGCGTCTCCCGAGCCTGTCTTAGGTCCTGGGCGTCTCCCGAGCCTGTCTTAGGTCCTGGGCGTCTCCCGAGCCTGTCTTAGGTCCTGGGCGTCTCCCGAGCCTGTCTTAGGTCCTGGGCGTCTCCCGAGCCTGTCTTAGGTCCTGGGCGTCTCCCGAGCCTGTCTTAGGTCCTGGGCGTCTCCCGAGCCTGTCTTAGGTCCTGGGCGTCTCCCGAGCCTGTCTTAGGTCCTGGGCGTCTCCCGAGCCTGTCTTAGGTCCTGGGCGTCTCCCGAGCCTGTCTTAGGTCCTGGGCGTCTCCCGAGTCTGTCTTAGGTCCTGGGCGTCTCCCGAGCCTGTCTTAGGTCCTGGGCGTCTCCCTGAGCCTGTCTTAGGTCCTGGGCGTCTCCCGAGCCTGTCTTAGGTCCTGGGCGTCTCCCGAGCCTGTCTTAGGTCCTGGGCGTCTCCCGAGCCTGTCTTAGGTCCTGGGCGTCTCCCGAGCCTGTCTTAGGTCCTGGGCGTCTCCCGAGCCTGTCTTAGGTCCTGGGCGTCTCCCGAGTCTGTCTTAGGTCCTGGGCGTCTCCCGAGCCTGTCTTAGGTCCTGGGCGTCTCCCGAGCCTGTCTTAGGTCCTGGGGTCTGTCGAGTCTGTCTTAGGTCCTGGGCGTCTCCCGAGCCTGTCTTAGGTCCTGGGCGTCTCCCGAGCCTGTCTTAGGTCCTGGGCGTCTCCCGAGCCTGTCTTAGGTCCTGGGCGTCTCCCGAGTCTGTCTTAGGTCCTGGGCGTCTCCCGAGCCTGTCTTAGGTCCTGGGCGTCTCTTCTTAGGTCCTGGGCGTCTCCCGAGCCTGTCTTAGGTCCTGGGCGTCTCCCGAGCCTGTCTTAGGTCCTGGGCGTCTCCCGAGCCTGTCTTAGGTCCTGGGCGTCTCCCGAGCCTGTCTTAGGTCCTGGGCGTCTCCCCGAGCCTGTCTTAGGTCCTGGGGGTCTCCCGAGCCTGTCTTAGGTCCTGGGCGTCTCCCGAGCCTGTCTTAGGTCCTGGGCGTCTCCTGAGCCTGTCTTAGGTCCTGGGCGTCTCCCGAGCCTGTCTTAGGTCCTGGGGGTCTCCCGAGCCTGTCTTAGGTCCTGGGCGTCTCCCGAGCAGTCTGTCTTAGGTCCTGGGCGTCTCCCGAGCCTGTCTTAGGTCCTGGGCGTCTCCCGAGCCTGTCTTAGGTCCTGGGCGTCTCCCGAGCCTGTCTTAGGTCCTGGGCGTCTCCCGAGTACTGTCTTAGGTCCTGGGCGTCTCCCGAGCCTGTCTTAGGTCCTGGGCGTCTCCCGAGTGAGCCTGTCTTAGGTCCTGGGCGTCTCCCGAGCCTGTCTTAGGTCCTGGGCGTCTCCCGAGCCTGTCTTAGGTCCTGGGCGTCTCCCGAGCCTGTCTTAGGTCCTGGGCGTCTCCCGAGCCTGTCTTAGGTCCTGGGCGTCTCCCGAGTCTGTCTTAGGTCCTGGGCGTCCTACTGTCTTAGGTCCTGGGCGTCTCCCGAGCCTGTCTTAGGTCCTGGGCGTCTCCCGAGCCTGTCTTAGGTCCTGGGCGTCTCCCGAGCCTGTCTTAGGTCCTGGGCGTCTCCCGAGTCTGTCTTAGGTCCTGGGCGTCTCCCCGAGCCTGTCTTAGGTCCTGGGCGTCTCCCGAGCCTGTCTTAGGTCCTGGGCGTCTCCCGAGTCTGTCTTAGGTCCTGGGCGTCTCCCGAGCCTGTCTTAGGTCCTGGCCGCTCTCCCGAGCCTGTCTTAGGTCCTGGGCGTCTCCCGAGCCTGTCTTAGGTCCTGGGCGTCTCCCGAGTCTGTCTTAGGTCCTGGGCGTCTCCCGAGCCTGTCTTAGGTCCTGGGCGTCTCCCGAGCCTGTCTTAGGTCCTGGGCGTCTCCCGAGTCTGTCTTAGGTCCTGGGCGTCTCCCGAGCCTGTCTTAGGTCCTGGGGGTCAGTCTGTCTTAGGTCCTGGGCGTCTCCCGAGCCTGTCTTAGGTCCTGGGCGTCTCCCCTGCTAGGTCCTGGTCTGTCTTAGGTCCTGGGCGTCTCCCGAGCCTGTCTTAGGTCCTGGGCGTCTCCCGAGCCTGTCTTAGGTCCTGGGCGTCTCCCGAGCCTGTCTTAGGTCCTGGGCGTCTCCCGAGCCTGTCTTAGGTCCTGGGCGTCTCCCGAGCCTGTCTTAGGTCCTGGGCGTCTCCCGAGCCTGTCTTAGGTCCTGGGCGTCTCCCGAGTCTGTCTTAGGTCCTGGGCGAGCTGTCTAGGTCCTGGAGCCTGTCTTAGGTCCTGGGCGTCTCCCGAGCCTGTCTTAGGTCCTGGGCGTCTCCCGAGCCTGTCTTAGGTCCTGGGCGTCTCCCGAGTCTGTCTTAGGTCCTGGGCGTCTCCCGAGCCTGTCTTAGGTCCTGGGCGTCTCCCGAGCCTGTCTTAGGTCCTGGGCGTCTCCCGAGTCTGTCTTAGGTCCTGGGCGTCTCCCGAGCCTGTCTTAGGTCCTGGGCGTCTCCCGAGCCTGTCTTAGGTCCTGGGCGTCTCCCGAGTCTGTCTTAGGTCCTGGGCGTCTCCCGAGCCTGTCTTAGGTCCTGGGCGTCTCCCGAGCCTGTCTTAGGTCCTGGGCGTCTCCCGAGTCTGTCTTAGGTCCTGGGCGTCTCCCCGAGTCTGTCTTAGGTCCTGGGGGTCTCCCGAGCCTGTCTTAGGTCCTGGGCGTCTCCCGAGTCTGTCTTAGGTCCTGGGCGTCTCCCGAGCCTGTCTTAGGTCCTGGGCGTCTGAGTCTGTCTTAGGTCCTGGGCGTCTCCCGAGCCTGTCTTAGGTCCTGGGCGTCTCCCGAGCCTGTCTTAGGTCCTGGGCGTCTCCCGAGCCTGTCTTAGGTCCTGGGGCGTCTCCCGAGTCTGTCTTAGGTCCTGGGCGTCTCCCGAGCCTGTCTTAGGTCCTGGGCGTCTCCCGAGCCTGTCTTAGGTCCTGGGCGCTCTCCCGAGCCTGTCTTAGGTCCTGGGCGTCTCCCGAGCCTGTCTTAGGTCCTGGGCGTCTCCCGAGTCTGTCTTAGGTCCTGGGCGTCTCCCGAGCCTGTCTTAGGTCCTGGGCGTCTCCCGAGCCTGTCTTAGGTCCTGGGCGTCTCCCGAGCCTGTCTTAGGTCCTGGGCGTCTCCCGAGCCTGTCTTAGGTCCTGGGCGTCTCCCGAGTCTGTCTTAGGTCCTGGGCGTCTCCCGAGCCTGTCTTAGGTCCTGGGCGTCTCCCGAGCCTGTCTTAGGTCCTGGGCGTCTCCCGAGCCTGTCTTAGGTCCTGGGCGTCTCCCGAGCCTGTCTTAGGTCCTGGGCGTCTCCCGAGCCTGTCTTAGGTCCTGGGCGTCTCCCGAGCCTGTCTTAGGTCCTGGGCGTCTCCTGAGCCTGTCTTAGGTCCTGGGCGTCTCCCGAGCCTGTCTTAGGTCCTGGGCGTCTCCCGAGCCTGTCTTAGGTCCTGGGCGTCTCCCCGAGCCTGTCTTAGGTCCTGGGCGTCTCCCGAGCCTGTCTTAGGTCCTGGGCGTCTCCCGAGCCTGTCTTAGGTCCTGGGCGTCTCCCGAGCCTGTCTTAGGTCCTGGGCGTCTCCCGAGTCTGTCTTAGGTCCTGGGCGTCTCCCGAGCCTGTCTTAGGTCCTGGGCGTCTCCCGAGCCTGTCTTAGGTCCTGGGCGTCTCCCGAGCCTGTCTTAGGTCCTGGGCGTCTCCCGAGCCTGTCTTAGGTCCTGGGCGTCTCCCGAGCCTGTCTTAGGTCCTGGGCGTCTCCCGAGCCTGTCTTAGGTCCTGGGCGTCCCCGAGCCTGTCTTAGGTCCTGGGCGTCTCCCGAGCCTGTCTTAGGTCCTGGGCGTCTCCCGAGCCTGTCTTAGGTCCTGGGCGTCTCCTGAGCCTGTCTTAGGTCCTGGGCGTCTCCCGAGCCTGTCTTAGGTCCTGGGCGTCTCCCGAGCCTGTCTTAGGTCCTGGGCGTCTCCCGAGCCTGTCTTAGGTCCTGGGCGTCTCCCGAGCCTGTCTTAGGTCCTGGGCGTCTCCCGAGCCTGTCTTAGGTCCTGGGCGTCTCCCGAGCCTGTCTTAGGTCCTGGGCGTCTCCCGAGCCTGTCTTAGGTCCTGGGCGTCTCCCGAGCCTGTCTTAGGTCCTGGGCGTCTCCCGAGCCTGTCTTAGGTCCTGGGCGTCTCCCGAGCCTGTCTTAGGTCCTGGGCGTCTCCCGAGCCTGTCTTAGGTCCTGGGCGTCTCCCGAGCCTGTCTTAGGTCCTGGGCGTCTCCCGAGTCTGTCTTAGGTCCTGGGCGTCTCCCCGAGCCTGTCTTAGGTCCTGGGCGTCTCCTGAGTCTGTCTTAGGTCCTGGGCGTCTCCCGAGCCTGTCTTAGGTCCTGGGCGTCTCCCGAGCCTGTCTTAGGTCCTGGGCGTCTCCCGAGCCTGTCTTAGGTCCTGGGCGTCTCCCGAGCCTGTCTTAGGTCCTGGGCGTCTCCCGAGTCTGTCTTAGGTCCTGGGCGTCTCCCGAGCCTGTCTTAGGTCCTGGGGGTCTGTCGAGTCTGTCTTAGGTCCTGGGCGTCTCCCGAGCCTGTCTTAGGTCCTGGGCGTCTCCCGAGCCTGTCTTAGGTCCTGGGCGTCTCCCGAGCCTGTCTTAGGTCCTGGGCGTCTCCCGAGCCTGTCTTAGGTCCTGGGGGTCTGTCGAGCCTGTCTTAGGTCCTGGGCGTCTCCCGAGCCTGTCTTAGGTCCTGGGCGTCTCCCGAGTCTGTCTTAGGTCCTGGGCGTCTCCCGAGCCTGTCTTAGGTCCTGGGCGTCTCCCGAGCCTGTCTTAGGTCCTGGGCGTCTCCCGAGCCTGTCTTAGGTCCTGGGCGTCTCCCGAGCCTGTCTTAGGTCCTGGGCGTCTCCCGAGCCTGTCTTAGGTCCTGGGCGTCTCCCGAGTCTGTCTTAGGTCCTGGGCGTCTCCCGAGCCTGTCTTAGGTCCTGGGCGTCTCCCGAGTCTGTCTTAGGTCCTGGGCGTCTCCCGAGCCTGTCTTAGGTCCTGGGCGTCTCCCGAGCCTGTCTTAGGTCCTGGGCGTCTCCCGAGCCTGTCTTAGGTCCTGGGCGTCTCCCGAGTCTGTCTTAGGTCCTGGGCGTCTCCCGAGCCTGTCTTAGGTCCTGGGCGTCTCCCGAGCCTGTCTTAGGTCCTGGGCGTCTCCCGAGTCTGTCTTAGGTCCTGGGCGTCTCCCCGAGCCTGTCTTAGGTCCTGGGCGTCTCCCGAGCCTGTCTTAGGTCCTGGGCGTCTCCCGAGCCTGTCTTAGGTCCTGGGCGTCTCCCGAGCCTGTCTTAGGTCCTGGGCGTCTCCCTGAGCCTGTCTTAGGTCCTGGGCGTCTCCCGAGCCTGTCTTAGGTCCTGGGCGTCTCCCGAGCCTGTCTTAGGTCCTGGGCGTCTCCCGAGCCTGTCTTAGGTCCTGGGCGTCTCCCGAGCCTGTCTTAGGTCCTGGGCGTCTCCCGAGCCTGTCTTAGGTCCTGGGCGTCTCCCGAGCCTGTCTTAGGTCCTGGGCGTCTCCCTGAGCCTGTCTTAGGTCCTGGGCGTCTCCCGAGCCTGTCTTAGGTCCTGCCGAGCCTGTCTTAGGTCCCGGGCTCCCCGAGTCTGTCTTAGGTCCTGGGCGTCTCCCGAGCCTGTCTTAGGTCCTGGGCGTCTCCCGAGCCTGTCTTAGGTCCTGGGCGTCTCCCGAGCCTGTCTTAGGTCCTGGGCGTCTCCCGAGCCTGTCTTAGGTCCTGGGCGTCTCCCCGAGCCTGTCTTAGGTCCTGGGCGTCTCCCGAGCCTGTCTTAGGTCCTGGGCGTCTCCCGAGCCTGTCTTAGGTCCTGGGCGTCTCCCGAGTCTGTCTTAGGTCCTGGGCGTCTCCCGAGCCTGTCTTAGGTCCTGGGCGTCTCCCGAGCCTGTCTTAGGTCCTGGGCGTCTCCCGAGCCTGTCTTAGGTCCTGGGCGTCTCCCGAGCCTGTCTTAGGTCCTGGGCGTCTCCCGAGTCTGTCTTAGGTCCTGGGCGTCTCCCGAGCCTGTCTTAGGTCCTGGGCGTCTCCCGAGCCTGTCTTAGGTCCTGGGCGTCTCCCCGAGTCTGTCTTAGGTCCTGGGCGTCTCCCGAGCCTGTCTTAGGTCCTGGGCGTCTCCCGAGCCTGTCTTAGGTCCTGGGCGTCTCCCGAGCCTGTCTTAGGTCCTGGGCGTCTCCCGAGCCTGTCTTAGGTCCTGGGCGTCTCCCGAGTCTGTCTTAGGTCCTGGGCGTCTCCCGAGTCTGTCTTAGGTCCTGGGCGTCTCCCGAGCCTGTCTTAGGTCCTGGGCGTCTCCCCGAGCCTGTCTTAGGTCCTGGGCGTCTCCCGAGCCTGTCTTAGGTCCTGGGCGTCTCCCGAGCCTGTCTTAGGTCCTGGGCGTCTCCCGAGCCTGTCTTAGGTCCTGGGCGTCTCCCCGAGTCTGTCTTAGGTCCTGGGCGTCTCCCGAGCCTGTCTTAGGTCCTGGGCGTCTCCCGAGCCTGTCTTAGGTCCTGGGCGTCTCCCGAGCCTGTCTTAGGTCCTGGGCGTCCTGGGCGTCTCCTGAGTCTGTCTTAGGTCCTGGGCGTCTCCCCGAGCCTGTCTTAGGTCCTGGGCGTCTCCCCGAGCCTGTCTTAGGTCCTGGGCGTCTCCCGAGCCTGTCTTAGGTCCTGGGGGTCTCCCGAGTCTGTCTTAGGTCCTGGGCGTCTCCTGAGCCTGTCTTAGGTCCTGGGCGTCTCCCGAGCCTGTCTTAGGTCCTGGGCGTCTCCCGAGCCTGTCTTAGGTCCTGGGCGTCTCCCGAGCCTGTCTTAGGTCCTGGGCGTCTCCCGAGCCTGTCTTAGGTCCTGGGCGTCTCCCGAGCCTGTCTTAGGTCCTGGGCGTCTCCCGAGCCTGTCTTAGGTCCTGGGCGTCTCCCGAGCCTGTCTTAGGTCCTGGGCGTCTCCCGAGCCTGTCTTAGGTCCTGGGCGTCTCCCGAGCCTGTCTTAGGTCCTGGGCGTCTCCCGAGCCTGTCTTAGGTCCTGGGGTCTCCCGAGCCTGTCTTAGGTCCTGGGCGTCTCCCGAGCCTGTCTTAGGTCCTGGGCGTCTCCCGAGCCTGTCTTAGGTCCTGGGCGTCTCCCCGAGCCTGTCTTAGGTCCTGGGCGTCTCCCGAGCCTGTCTTAGGTCCTGGGCGTCTCCCGAGCCTGTCTTAGGTCCTGGGCGTCTCCCGAGCCTGTCTTAGGTCCTGGGCGTCTCCCGAGCCTGTCTTAGGTCCTGGGGGTCTGTCGAGTCTGTCTTAGGTCCTGGGCGTCTCCCGAGCCTGTCTTAGGTCCTGGGCGTCTCCCGAGCCTGTCTTAGGTCCTGGGCGTCTCCCGAGCCTGTCTTAGGTCCTGGGCGTCTCCTGAGCCTGTCTTAGGTCCTGGGCGTCTCCCGAGCCTGTCTTAGGTCCTGGGCGTCTCCCGAGCCTGTCTTAGGTCCTGGGCGTCTCCCGAGCCTGTCTTAGGTCCTGGGCGTCTCCCGAGCCTGTCTTAGGTCCTGGGGGTCTGTCGAGTCTGTCTTAGGTCCTGGGCGTCTCCCGAGTCTGTCTTAGGTCCTGGGCGTCTCCCGAGCCTGTCTTAGGTCCTGGGCGTCTCCCGAGTCTGTCTTAGGTCCTGGGCGCTCCCGAGCCGTCTCAGGCCTGAGTCTGTCTTGTCTTAGGTCCTGGGCGTCTCCTGAGCCTGTCTTAGGTCCTGGGCGTCTCCCGAGTCTGTCTTAGGTCCTGGGCGTCTCCCGAGCCTGTCTTAGGTCCTGGGCGTCTCCCGAGTCTGTCTTAGGTCCTGGGCGTCTCCCGAGCCTGTCTTAGGTCCTGGGCGTCTCCCGAGCCTGTCTTAGGTCCTGGGCGTCTCCCGAGTCTGTCTTAGGTCCTGGGCGTCTCCCGAGCCTGTCTTAGGTCCTGGGCGTCTCCCGAGCCTGTCTTAGGTCCTGGGCGTCTCCCGAGCCTGTCTTAGGTCCTGGGCGTCTCCCGAGCCTGTCTTAGGTCCTGGGCGTCTCCCGAGCCTGTCTTAGGTCCTGGGCGTCTCCCGAGCCTGTCTTAGGTCCTGGGCGTCTCCCGAGCCTGTCTTAGGTCCTGGGCGTCTCCCGAGCCTGTCTTAGGTCCTGGGCGTCTCCCGAGCCTGTCTTAGGTCCTGGGCGTCTCCCGAGTCTGTCTTAGGTCCTGGGCGTCTCCCGAGCCTGTCTTAGGTCCTGGGCGTCTCCCCGAGCCTGTCTTAGGTCCTGGGCGTCTCCTGAGCCTGTCTTAGGTCCTGGGCGTCTCCCGAGTCTGTCTTAGGTCCTGGGCGTCTCCTGAGCCTGTCTTAGGTCCTGGGCGTCTCCTGAGTCTGTCTTAGGTCCTGGGCGTCTCCCGAGCCTGTCTTAGGTCCTGGGCGTCTCCCGAGCCTGTCTTAGGTCCTGGGCGTCTCCCGAGTCTGTCTTAGGTCCTGGGCGTCTCCCGAGCCTGTCTTAGGTCCTGGGCGTCTCCCGAGCCTGTCTTAGGTCCTGGGGGTCTCCCGAGTCTGTCTTAGGTCCTGGGCGTCTCCCTGAGCCTGTCTTAGGTCCTGGGCGTCTCCCGAGTCTGTCTTAGGTCCTGGGCGTCTCCCGAGTCTGTCTTAGGTCCTGGGCGCTCCCGAGCCTGTCTTACCGGGCGTCCCCGAGCTCTTAGGTCCTGGGCGTCTCCCGAGCCTGTCTTAGGTCCTGGGCGTCTCCCGAGCCTGTCTTAGGTCCTGGGCGTCTCCCGAGTCTGTCTTAGGTCCTGGGCGTCTCCCGAGCCTGTCTTAGGTCCTGGGCGTCTCCCGAGCCTGTCTTAGGTCCTGGGCGTCTCCCGAGTCTGTCTTAGGTCCTGGGCGTCTCCCGAGCCTGTCTTAGGTCCCGGGCGTCTCCCGAGCCTGTCTTAGGTCCTGGGGGTCTCCCGAGTCTGTCTTAGGTCCTGGGCGTCTCCCGAGTCTGTCTTAGGTCCTGGGCGTCTCCCGAGTCTGTCTTAGGTCCTGGGCGTCTCCCGAGTCTGTCTTAGGTCCTGGGCGTCTCCCCGAGCCTGTCTTAGGTCCTGGGCGTCTCCCGAGCCTGTCTTAGGTCCTGGGCGTCTCCCGAGTCTGTCTTAGGTCCTGGGCGTCTCCTGAGCCTGTCTTAGGTCCTGGGCGTCTCCCGAGCCTGTCTTAGGTCCTGGGCGTCTCCCGAGCCTGTCTTAGGTCCTGGGCGTCTCCCGAGCCTGTCTTAGGTCCCGGGGGTCTCCCGAGCCTGTCTTAGGTCCTGGGCGTCTCCCGAGCCTGTCTTAGGTCCTGGGGGTCTCCCGAGTCTGTCTTAGGTCCTGGGCGTCTCCCGAGCCTGTCTTAGGTCCTGGGCGTCTCCCGAGCCTGTCTTAGGTCCTGGGCGTCTCCCCGAGCCTGTCTTAGGTCCTGGGCGTCTCCCGAGCCTGTCTTAGGTCCTGGGCGTCTCCCGAGCCTGTCTTAGGTCCTGGGCGTCTCCCGAGCCTGTCTTAGGTCCTGGGCGTCTCCCGAGCCTGTCTTAGGTCCTGGGCGTCTCCCCGAGCCTGTCTTAGGTCCTGGGCGTCTCCCGAGCCTGTCTTAGGTCCTGGGCGTCTCCCGAGTCTGTCTTAGGTCCTGGGCGTCTCCTGAGCCTGTCTTAGGTCCTGGGCGTCTCCCGAGCCTGTCTTAGGTCCTGGGTCTGGGCGTCTCCCGAGTCTGTCTTAGGTCCTGGGGGTCTCCCGAGCCTGTCTTAGGTCCTGGGCGTCTCCCGAGCCTGTCTTAGGTCCTGGGCGTCTCCCGAGTCTGTCTTAGGTCCTGGGGGTCTCCCGAGCCTGTCTTAGGTCCTGGGCGTCTCCCGAGTCTGTCTTAGGTCCTGGGCGTCTCCCGAGCCTGTCTTAGGTCCTGGGCGTCTCCCGAGCCTGTCTTAGGTCCTGGGCGTCTCCCGAGCCTGTCTTAGGTCCTGGGCGTCTCCCGAGCCTGTCTTAGGTCCTGGGCGTCTCCCGAGCCTGTCTTAGGTCCTGGGCGTCTCCCGAGTCTGTCTTAGGTCCTGGGCGTCTCCCCGAGCCTGTCTTAGGTCCTGGGCGTCTCCCGAGCCTGTCTTAGGTCCTGGGCCGGGCGTCTCCCGAGTCTGTCTTAGGTCCTGGGCGTCTCCCGAGTCTGTCTTAGGTCCTGGGCGTCTCCCGAGCCTGTCTTAGGTCCTGGGCGTCTCCCGAGCCTGTCTTAGGTCCTGGGCGTCTCCCGAGTCTGTCTTAGGTCCTGGGCGTCTCCCGAGCCTGTCTTAGGTCCTGGGGGTCTCCCGAGCCTGTCTTAGGTCCTGGGCGTCTCCCTGAGTCTGTCTTAGGTCCTGGGCGTCTCCCGAGCCTGTCTTAGGTCCTGGGCGTCTCCCGAGCCTGTCTTAGGTCCTGGGCGTCTCCCGAGTCTGTCTTAGGTCCTGGGCGTCTCCCGAGCCTGTCTTAGGTCCTGGGCGTCTCCCGAGCCTGTCTTAGGTCCTGGGCGTCTCCCGAGCCTGTCTTAGGTCCTGGGCGTCTCCCGAGCCTGTCTTAGGTCCTGGGCGTCTCCCGAGCCTGTCTTAGGTCCTGGGCGTCTCCCGAGCCTGTCTTAGGTCCTGGGCGTCTCCCGAGCCTGTCTTAGGTCCTGGGCGTCTCCCGAGCCTGTCTTAGGTCCTGGGCGTCTAGCCTGAGTCTGTCTTAGGTCCTGGGCGTCTCCCGAGTCTGTCTTAGGTCCTGGGCGTCTCCCGAGCCTGTCTTAGGTCCTGGGCGTCTCCCGAGCCTGTCTTAGGTCCTGGGCGTCTCCCCGAGTCTGTCTTAGGTCCTGGGCGTCTCCCGAGCCTGTCTTAGGTCCTGGGCGTCTCCCGAGCCTGTCTTAGGTCCTGGGGGTCTCCCGAGCCTGTCTTAGGTCCTGGGCGTCTCCCGAGCCTGTCTTAGGTCCTGGGCGTCCCCTGAGTCTGTCTTAGGTCCTGGGGGTCTCCGAGCCTGTCTTAGGTCCTGGGCCGTCTGTCTTAGGTCCTGGGGCTCAGTCTCCCCGAGCCTGTCTTAGGTCCTGGGCGTCTCCCGAGCCTGTCTTAGGTCCTGGGCGTCTCCCGAGCCTGTCTTAGGTCCTGGGCGTCTCCCGAGCCTGTCTTAGGTCCTGGGCGTCTCCCGAGCCTGTCTTAGGTCCTGGGCGTCTCCCGAGCCTGTCTTAGGTCCTGGGCGTCTCCCGAGCCTGTCTTAGGTCCTGGGGGTCTGTCGAGTCTGTCTTAGGTCCTGGGCGTCTCCCGAGCCTGTCTTAGGTCCTGGGCGTCTCCCGAGCCTGTCTTAGGTCCTGGGCGTCTCCCGAGTCTGTCTTAGGTCCTGGGCGTCTCCCCGAGCCTGTCTTAGGTCCTGGGCGTCTCCCGAGCCTGTCTTAGGTCCTGGGCGTCTCCCGAGCCTGTCTTAGGTCCTGGGCGTCTCCCGAGTCTGTCTTAGGTCCTGGGCGTCTCCCGAGCCTGTCTTAGGTCCTGGGCGTCTCCCGAGCCTGTCTTAGGTCCTGGGCGTCTCCCGAGTCTGTCTTAGGTCCTGGGCGTCTCCCGAGTCTGTCTTAGGTCCTGGGCGTCTCCCGAGCCTGTCTTAGGTCCTGGGCGTCTCCCGAGCCTGTCTTAGGTCCTGGGCGTCTCCCGAGCCTGTCTTAGGTCCTGGGCGTCTCCCGAGCCTGTCTTAGGTCCTGGGCGTCTCCCGAGCCTGTCTTAGGTCCTGGGCGTCTCCCGAGTCTGTCTTAGGTCCTGGGCGTCTCCCGAGCCTGTCTTAGGTCCTGGGGGTCTCCCGAGCCTGTCTTAGGTCCTGGGCGTCTCCCGAGCCTGTCTTAGGTCCCGGGCGTCTCCCGAGCCTGTCTTAGGTCCTGGGCGTCTCCCGAGCCTGTCTTAGGTCCTGGGCGTCTCCTGAGCCTGTCTTAGGTCCTGGGCGTCTCCCGAGCCTGTCTTAGGTCCTGGGCGTCTCCCGAGCCTGTCTTAGGTCCTGGGCGTCTCCCGAGTCTGTCTTAGGTCCTGGGGGTCTCCCGAGCCTGTCTTAGGTCCTGGGCGTCTCCCGAGTCTGTCTTAGGTCCTGGGCGTCTCCCGAGCCTGTCTTAGGTCCTGGGCGTCTCCCGAGCCTGTCTTAGGTCCTGGGCGTCTCCCGAGCCTGTCTTAGGTCCTGGGCGTCTCCCGAGCCTGTCTTAGGTCCTGGGCGTCTCCCGAGCCTGTCTTAGGTCCTGGGCGTCTCCCGAGCCTGTCTTAGGTCCTGGGCGTCTCCTGAGTCTGTCTTAGGTCCTGGGCGTCTCCCGAGTCTGTCTTAGGTCCTGGGCGTCTCCCGAGCCTGTCTTAGGTCCTGGGCGTCTCCCGAGCCTGTCTTAGGTCCTGGGCGTCTCCCGAGCCTGTCTTAGGTCCTGGGCGTCTCCCGAGTCTGTCTTAGGTCCTGGGCGTCTCCCGAGCCTGTCTTAGGTCCTGGGCGTCTCCCGAGCCTGTCTTAGGTCCTGGGCGTCTCCCGAGCCTGTCTTAGGTCCTGGGCGTCTCCCGAGCCTGTCTTAGGTCCTGGGCGTCTCCCGAGTCTGTCTTAGGTCCTGGGCGTCTCCCGAGTCTGTCTTAGGTCCTGGGCGTCTCCCGAGTCTGTCTTAGGTCCTGGGCGTCTCCCGAGCCTGTCTTAGGTCCTGGGCGTCTCCTGAGCCTGTCTTAGGTCCTGGGGGTCTCCCGAGCCTGTCTTAGGTCCTGGGCGTCTCCCGAGCCTGTCTTAGGTCCTGGGCGTCTCCCGAGCCTGTCTTAGGTCCTGGGCGTCTCCCGAGCCTGTCTTAGGTCCTGGGCGTCTCCCGAGCCTGTCTTAGGTCCTGGGCGTCTCCCGAGCCTGTCTTAGGTCCTGGGCGTCTCCCGAGTCTGTCTTAGGTCCTGGGCGTCTCCCGAGCCTGTCTTAGGTCCTGGGCGTCTCCCGAGCCTGTCTTAGGTCCTGGGCGTCTCCCGAGTCTGTCTTAGGTCCTGGGCGTCTCCCGAGCCTGTCTTAGGTCCTGGGCGTCTCCCGAGCCTGTCTTAGGTCCTGGGCGTCTCCCGAGCCTGTCTTAGGTCCTGGGCGTCTCCCGAGCCTGTCTTAGGTCCTGGGCGTCTCCCGAGCCTGTCTTAGGTCCTGGGCGTCTCCCGAGCCTGTCTTAGGTCCTGGGCGTCTCCTGAGTCTGTCTTAGGTCCTGGGCGTCTCCCGAGCCTGTCTTAGGTCCTGGGCGTCTCCCGAGCCTGTCTTAGGTCCTGGGCGTCTCCCTGAGTCTGTCTTAGGTCCTGGGCGTCTCCCGAGCCTGTCTTAGGTCCTGGGCGTCTCCCGAGCCTGTCTTAGGTCCTGGGCGTCTCCTGAGCCTGTCTTAGGTCCTGGGCGTCTCCCGAGTCTGTCTTAGGTCCTGGGCGTCTCCCGAGCCTGTCTTAGGTCCTGGGCGTCTCCCGAGCCTGTCTTAGGTCCTGGGCGTCTCCCTGAGCCTGTCTTAGGTCCTGGGCGTCTCCCGAGCCTGTCTTAGGTCCTGGGCGTCTCCTGAGCCTGTCTTAGGTCCTGGGCGTCTCCCGAGTCTGTCTTAGGTCCTGGGCGTCTCCCGAGCCTGTCTTAGGTCCTGGGCGTCTCCCGAGCCTGTCTTAGGTCCTGGGCGTCTCCCGAGCCTGTCTTAGGTCCTGGGCGTCTCCCGAGCCTGTCTTAGGTCCTGGGCGTCTCCCGAGCCTGTCTTAGGTCCTGGGCGTCTCCCGAGTCTGTCTTAGGTCCTGGGCGTCTCCCGAGTCTGTCTTAGGTCCTGGGCGTCTCCCGAGCCTGTCTTAGGTCCTGGGCGTCTCCCGAGCCTGTCTTAGGTCCTGGGCGTCTCCCGAGCCTGTCTTAGGTCCTGGGCGTCTCCCGAGCCTGTCTTAGGTCCTGGGCGTCTCCCGAGCCTGTCTTAGGTCCTGGGCGTCTCCCGAGCCTGTCTTAGGTCCTGGGCGTCTCCCGAGCCTGTCTTAGGTCCTGGGCGTCTCCCGAGCCTGTCTTAGGTCCTGGGCGTCTCCCGAGCCTGTCTTAGGTCCTGGGCGTCTCCCGAGCCTGTCTTAGGTCCTGGGCGTCTCCCGAGCCTGTCTTAGGTCCTGGGCGTCTCCCGAGCCTGTCTTAGGTCCTGGGCGTCTCCCGAGTCTGTCTTAGGTCCTGGGCGTCTCCCGAGCCTGTCTTAGGTCCTGGGCGTCTCCCGAGCCTGTCTTAGGTCCTGGGCGTCTCCCGAGCCTGTCTTAGGTCCTGGGCGTCTCCCGAGCCTGTCTTAGGTCCTGGGCGTCTCCCGAGCCTGTCTTAGGTCCTGGGCGTCTCCCGAGCCTGTCTTAGGTCCTGGGCGTCTCCCGAGCCTGTCTTAGGTCCTGGGCGTCTCCCGAGCCTGTCTTAGGTCCTGGGCGTCTCCCGAGTCTGTCTTAGGTCCTGGGCGTCTCCCGAGCCTGTCTTAGGTCCTGGGCGTCTCCCGAGCCTGTCTTAGGTCCTGGGCGTCTCCCTGAGCCTGTCTTAGGTCCTGGGCGTCTCCCGAGCCTGTCTTAGGTCCTGGGCGTCTCCCGAGTCTGTCTTAGGTCCTGGGCGTCTCCCGAGCCTGTCTTAGGTCCTGGGCGTCTCCCGAGCCTGTCTTAGGTCCTGGGCGTCTCCCGAGTCTGTCTTAGGTCCTGGGCGTCTCCCGAGCCTGTCTTAGGTCCTGGGCGTCTCCCGAGTCTGTCTTAGGTCCTGGGCGTCTCCCGAGCCTGTCTTAGGTCCTGGGCGTCTCCCGAGTCTGTCTTAGGTCCTGGGCGTCTCCCGAGCCTGTCTTAGGTCCTGGGCGTCTCCCGAGCCTGTCTTAGGTCCTGGGCGTCTCCCGAGCCTGTCTTAGGTCCTGGGCGTCTCCCGAGTCTGTCTTAGGTCCTGGGCGTCTCCCGAGCCTGTCTTAGGTCCTGGGCGTCTCCCGAGCCTGTCTTAGGTCCTGGGCGTCTCCCGAGCCTGTCTTAGGTCCTGGGCGTCTCCCGAGCCTGTCTTAGGTCCTGGGCGTCTCCCGAGCCTGTCTTAGGTCCTGGGCGTCTCCCGAGCCTGTCTTAGGTCCTGGGCGTCTCCCGAGCCTGTCTTAGGTCCTGGGCGTCTCCCGAGCCTGTCTTAGGTCCTGGGCGTCTCCCGAGTCTGTCTTAGGTCCTGGGCGTCTCCCGAGCCTGTCTTAGGTCCTGGGCGTCTCCCGAGCCTGTCTTAGGTCCTGGGCGTCTCCCGAGTCTGTCTTAGGTCCTGGGCGTCTCCCGAGCCTGTCTTAGGTCCTGGGCGTCTCCCGAGCCTGTCTTAGGTCCTGGGCGTCTCCCGAGCCTGTCTTAGGTCCTGGGCGTCTCCCGAGCCTGTCTTAGGTCCTGGGCGTCTCCCGAGCCTGTCTTAGGTCCTGGGCGTCTCCCTGAGCCTGTCTTAGGTCCTGGGCGTCTCCCGAGTCTGTCTTAGGTCCTGGGCGTCTCCCGAGTCTGTCTTAGGTCCTGGGCGTCTCCCGAGTCTGTCTTAGGTCCTGGGCGTCTCCCGAGCCTGTCTTAGGTCCTGGGCGTCTCCCGAGCCTGTCTTAGGTCCTGGGCGTCTCCCGAGCCTGTCTTAGGTCCTGGGCGTCTCCCGAGCCTGTCTTAGGTCCTGGGCGTCTCCCGAGCCTGTCTTAGGTCCTGGGCGTCTCCCGAGCCTGTCTTAGGTCCTGGGCGTCTCCCGAGCCTGTCTTAGGTCCTGGGCGTCTCCCGAGCCTGTCTTAGGTCCTGGGCGTCTCCCGAGTCTGTCTTAGGTCCTGGGCGTCTCCCGAGCCTGTCTTAGGTCCTGGGGGTCTCCCGAGTCTGTCTTAGGTCCTGGGCGTCTCCCGAGCCTGTCTTAGGTCCTGGGCGTCTCCTGAGCCTGTCTTAGGTCCTGGGCGTCTCCTGAGCCTGTCTTAGGTCCTGGGCGTCTCCCGAGCCTGTCTTAGGTCCTGGGCGTCTCCCGAGCCTGTCTTAGGTCCTGGGCGTCTCCCGAGCCTGTCTTAGGTCCTGGGCGTCTCCCGAGTCTGTCTTAGGTCCTGGGCGTCTCCCGAGCCTGTCTTAGGTCCTGGGCGTCTCCCGAGTCTGTCTTAGGTCCTGGGCGTCTCCCGAGCCTGTCTTAGGTCCTGGGCGTCTCCCGAGTCTGTCTTAGGTCCTGGGCGTCTCCCGAGCCTGTCTTAGGTCCTGGGCGTCTCCTGAGTCTGTCTTAGGTCCTGGGGGTCTCCCGAGCCTGTCTTAGGTCCTGGGCGTCTCCCGAGCCTGTCTTAGGTCCTGGGCGTCTCCCGAGCCTGTCTTAGGTCCTGGGCGTCTCCCGAGCCTGTCTTAGGTCCTGGGCGTCTCCCGAGTCTGTCTTAGGTCCTGGGCGTCTCCCGAGCCTGTCTTAGGTCCTGGGCGTCTCCCGAGTCTGTCTTAGGTCCTGGGCGTCTCCTGAGCCTGTCTTAGGTCCTGGGCGTCCCCTGGAGTCTGTCTTAGGTCCTGGGCGTCTCCCGAGTCTGTCTTAGGTCCTGGGCGTCTCCCGAGTCTGTCTTAGGTCCTGGGCGTCTCCCGAGTCTGTCTTAGGTCCTGGGCGTCTCCCGAGTCTGTCTTAGGTCCTGGGCGTCTCCCGAGCCTGTCTTAGGTCCTGGGCGTCTCCCGAGCCTGTCTTAGGTCCTGGGCGTCTCCCGAGTCTGTCTTAGGTCCTGGGCGTCTCCCGAGCCTGTCTTAGGTCCTGGGCGTCTCCCGAGTCTGTCTTAGGTCCTGGGCGTCTCCCGAGTCTGTCTTAGGTCCTGGGCGTCTCCCGAGCCTGTCTTAGGTCCTGGGCGTCTCCCGAGTCTGTCTTAGGTCCTGGGCGTCTCCCGAGCCTGTCTTAGGTCCTGGGCGTCTCCCGAGTCTGTCTTAGGTCCTGGGCGTCTCCCGAGTCTGTCTTAGGTCCTGGGCGTCTCCCGAGCCTGTCTTAGGTCCTGGGCGTCTCCCGAGTCTGTCTTAGGTCCTGGGCGTCTCCCGAGCCTGTCTTAGGTCCTGGGCGTCTCCCGAGTCTGTCTTAGGTCCTGGGGTCGTCTCCCGAGTCTGTCTTAGGTCCTGGGCGTCTCCCGAGTCTGTCTTAGGTCCTGGGCGTCTCCCGAGCCTGTCTTAGGTCCTGGGCGTCTCCCGAGTCTGTCTTAGGTCCTGGGCGTCTCCCGAGTCTGTCTTAGGTCCTGGGGGTCTCCCGAGCCTGTCTTAGGTCCTGGGCGTCTCCCGAGCCTGTCTTAGGTCCTGGGCGTCTCCCGAGCCTGTCTTAGGTCCTGGGCGTCTCCCGAGCCTGTCTTAGGTCCTGGGCGTCTCCCGAGCCTGTCTTAGGTCCTGGGCGTCTCCCGAGCCTGTCTTAGGTCCTGGGCGTCTCCCGAGTCTGTCTTAGGTCCTGGGCGTCTCCTGAGTCTGTCTTAGGTCCTGGGCGTCTCCCGAGTCTGTCTTAGGTCCTGGGCGTCTCCCGAGCCTGTCTTAGGTCCTGGGCGTCTCCCGAGCCTGTCTTAGGTCCTGGGCGTCTCCCGAGTCTGTCTTAGGTCCTGGGCGTCTCCCGAGCCTGTCTTAGGTCCTGGGCGTCTCCCGAGTCTGTCTTAGGTCCTGGGGGTCTCCCCGAGTCTGTCTTAGGTCCTGGGCGTCTCCCTGAGTCTGTCTTAGGTCCTGGGCGTCTCCCGAGCCTGTCTTAGGTCCTGGGCGTCTCCCGAGCCTGTCTTAGGTCCTGGGGGTCTCCCGAGCCTGTCTTAGGTCCTGGGCGTCTCCCGAGTCTGTCTTAGGTCCTGGGCGTCTCCTGAGTCTGTCTTAGGTCCCGGGCGTCCCTCCCGAGTCTGTCTTAGGTCCTGGGCGTCTCCCGAGTCTGTCTTAGGTCCTGGGCGTCTCCCGAGTCTGTCTTAGGTCCTGGGCGTCTCCCGAGCCTGTCTTAGGTCCTGGGCGTCTCCCGAGTCTGTCTTAGGTCCTGGGCGTCTCCTGAGCCTGTCTTAGGTCCTGGGCGTCTCCCGAGCCTGTCTTAGGTCCTGGGCGTCTCCCGAGCCTGTCTTAGGTCCTGGGCGTCTCCCGAGCCTGTCTTAGGTCCTGGGCGTCTCCCGAGCCTGTCTTAGGTCCTGGGCGTCTCCCGAGTCTGTCTTAGGTCCTGGGCGTCTCCCGAGCCTGTCTTAGGTCCTGGGCGTCTCCCCGAGCCTGTCTTAGGTCCTGGGCGTCTCCCGAGCCTGTCTTAGGTCCTGGGCGTCTCCCGAGCCTGTCTTAGGTCCTGGGCGTCTCCCGAGCCTGTCTTAGGTCCTGGGCGTCTCCCGAGTCTGTCTTAGGTCCTGGGCGTCTCCTGAGCCTGTCTTAGGTCCTGGGCGTCTCCCGAGTCTGTCTTAGGTCCTGGGCGTCTCCCTGAGTCTGTCTTAGGTCCTGGGCGTCTCCCGAGTCTGTCTTAGGTCCTGGGCGTCTCCCGAGCCTGTCTTAGGTCCTGGGGGTCTCCCGAGTCTGTCTTAGGTCCTGGGCGTCTCCCGAGCCTGTCTTAGGTCCTGGGGGTCTCCCGAGCCTGTCTTAGGTCCTAGGTCCTGGGCGTCTCCCGAGCCTGTCTTAGGTCCTGGGCGTCTCCCGAGCCTGTCTTAGGTCCTGGGCGTCTCCCGAGCCTGTCTTAGGTCCTGGGCGTCTCCCGAGCCTGTCTTAGGTCCTGGGCGTCTCCCGAGCCTGTCTTAGGTCCTGGGCGTCTCCCGAGCCTGTCTTAGGTCCTGGGCGTCTCCCGAACCTGTCTTAGGTCCTGGGCGTCTCCCGAGCCTGTCTTAGGTCCTGGGCGTCTCCCGAGCCTGTCTTAGGTCCTGGGCGTCTCCCGAGCCTGTCTTAGGTCCTGGGCGTCTCCCGAGTCTGTCTTAGGTCCTGGGCGTCTCCCGAGCCTGTCTTAGGTCCTGGGCGTCTCCCGAGTCTGTCTTAGGTCCTGGGCGTCTCCCGAGCCTGTCTTAGGTCCTGGGCGTCTCCCGAGCCTGTCTTAGGTCCTGGGCGTCTCCCGAGTCTGTCTTAGGTCCTGGGCGTCTCCCGAGTCTGTCTTAGGTCCTGGGCGTCTCCCGAGCCTGTCTTAGGTCCTGGGGGTCTCCCGAGTCTGTCTTAGGTCCTGGGCGTCTCCCGAGTCTGTCTTAGGTCCTGGGGGTCTCCCGAGTCTGTCTTAGGTCCTGGGCGTCTCCCGAGTCTGTCTTAGGTCCTGGGCGTCTCCCGAGCCTGTCTTAGGTCCTGGGCGTCTCCCGAGTCTGTCTTAGGTCCTGGGCGTCTCCCGAGCCTGTCTTAGGTCCTGGGCGTCTCCCGAGCCTGTCTTAGGTCCTGGGCGTCTCCCGAGCCTGTCTTAGGTCCTGGGCGTCTCCCGAGCCTGTCTTAGGTCCTGGGCGTCTCCCCGAGCCTGTCTTAGGTCCTGGGCGTCTCCCGAGCCTGTCTTAGGTCCTGGGCGTCTCCTGGACGAGCCTGTCTTAGGTCCTGGGCGTCTCCCGAGCCTGTCTTAGGTCCTGGGCGTCTCCCGAGCCTGTCTTAGGTCCTGGGCGTCTCCCGAGTCTGTCTTAGGTCCTGGGCGTCTCCCGAGCCTGTCTTAGGTCCTGGGCGTCTCCCGAGTCTGTCTTAGGTCCTGGGCGTCTCCCGAGTCTGTCTTAGGTCCTGGGCGTCTCCCGAGCCTGTCTTAGGTCCTGGGCGTCTCCCGAGTCTGTCTTAGGTCCTGGGCGTCTCCCCGAGCCTGTCTTAGGTCCTGGGCGTCTCCCGAGCCTGTCTTAGGTCCTGGGCGTCTCCCGAGTCTGTCTTAGGTCCTGGGCGTCTCCCGAGCCTGTCTTAGGTCCTGGGCGTCTCCCTGAGTCTGTCTTAGGTCCTGGGCGTCTCCCGAGCCTGTCTTAGGTCCTGGGCGTCTCCCGAGCCTGTCTTAGGTCCTGGGCGTCTCCCGAGTCTGTCTTAGGTCCTGGGCGTCTCCCGAGTCTGTCTTAGGTCCTGGGCGTCTCCCGAGCCTGTCTTAGGTCCTGGGCGTCTCCCGAGCCTGTCTTAGGTCCTGGGCGTCTCCCGAGTCTGTCTTAGGTCCTGGGCGTCTCCCGAGCCTGTCTTAGGTCCTGGGCGTCTCCCGAGCCTGTCTTAGGTCCTGGGCGTCTCCCGAGCCTGTCTTAGGTCCTGGGCGTCTCCCGAGTCTGTCTTAGGTCCTGGGCGTCTCCCGAGTCTGTCTTAGGTCCTGGGCGTCTCCCGAGCCTGTCTTAGGTCCTGGGCGTCTCCCGAGTCTGTCTTAGGTCCTGGGCGTCTCCCGAGCCTGTCTTAGGTCCTGGGCGTCTCCCGAGCCTGTCTTAGGTCCTGGGCGTCTCCCGAGCCTGTCTTAGGTCCTGGGCGTCTCCCGAGTCTGTCTTAGGTCCTGGGCGTCTCCCGAGCCTGTCTTAGGTCCTGGGGGTCTGTCGAGTCTGTCTTAGGTCCTGGGCGTCTCCCGAGCCTGTCTTAGGTCCTGGGCGTCTCCCGAGCCTGTCTTAGGTCCTGGGCGTCTCCCGAGTCTGTCTTAGGTCCTGGGCGTCTCCCGAGCCTGTCTTAGGTCCTGGGCGTCTCCCGAGCCTGTCTTAGGTCCTGGGGGTCTGTCGAGCCTGTCTTAGGTCCTGGGCGTCTCCCGAGCCTGTCTTAGGTCCTGGGCGTCTCCCGAGCCTGTCTTAGGTCCTGGGCGTCTCCCGAGTCTGTCTTAGGTCCTGGGGGTCTCCCGAGTCTGTCTTAGGTCCTGGGCGTCTCCCGAGCCTGTCTTAGGTCCTGGGGGTCTCCCGAGCCTGTCTTAGGTCCTGGGCGTCTCCGGAGTCTGTCTTAGGTCCTGGGCGTCTCCCGAGCCTGTCTTAGGTCCTGGGCGTCTCCCGAGCCTGTCTTAGGTCCTGGGCGTCTCCCGAGCCTGTCTTAGGTCCTGGGCGTCTCCCGAGCCTGTCTTAGGTCCTGGGCGTCTCCCGAGCCTGTCTTAGGTCCTGGGCGTCTCCCGAGCCTGTCTTAGGTCCTGGGGGTCTGTCGAGTCTGTCTTAGGTCCTGGGCGTCTCCCGAGCCTGTCTTAGGTCCTGGGCGTCTCCCGAGCCTGTCTTAGGTCCTGGGCGTCTCCCGAGTCTGTCTTAGGTCCTGGGCGTCTCCGGAGCCTGTCTTAGGTCCTGGGCGTCTCCCGAGCCTGTCTTAGGTCCTGGGCGTCTCCCGAGCCTGTCTTAGGTCCTGGGCGTCTCCCGAGCCTGTCTTAGGTCCTGGGCGTCTCCCGAGCCTGTCTTAGGTCCTGGGCGTCTCCCGAGTCTGTCTTAGGTCCTGGGGGTCTCCCGAGCCTGTCTTAGGTCCTGGGCGTCTCCCGAGCCTGTCTTAGGTCCTGGGGGTCTGTCGAGTCTGTCTTAGGTCCTGGGCGTCTCCCGAGTCTGTCTTAGGTCCTGGGCGTCTCCCGAGCCTGTCTTAGGTCCTGGGCGTCTCCCGAGCCTGTCTTAGGTCCTGGGGGTCTCCCGAGCCTGTCTTAGGTCCTGGGCGTCTCCCGAGTCTGTCTTAGGTCCTGGGGGTCTCCCGAGTCTGTCTTAGGTCCTGGGGGTCTCCCGAGCCTGTCTTAGGTCCTGGGCGTCTCCCGAGCCTGTCTTAGGTCCTGGGCGTCTCCCGAGTCTGTCTTAGGTCCTGGGCGTCTCCCGAGTCTGTCTTAGGTCCTGGGGGTCTCCCGAGTCTGTCTTAGGTCCTGGGCGTCTCCCGAGCCTGTCTTAGGTCCTGGGCGAGTCTGTCTTAGGTCCTGGGCGTCTCCCGAGCCTGTCTTAGGTCCTGGGCGTCTCCCGAGCCTGTCTTAGGTCCTGGGCGTCTCCCGAGCCTGTCTTAGGTCCTGGGCGTCTCCCTGAGTCTGTCTTAGGTCCTGGGCGTCTCCCGAGCCTGTCTTAGGTCCTGGGCGTCTCCCGAGCCTGTCTTAGGTCCTGGGCGTCTCCCGAGCCTGTCTTAGGTCCTGGGCGTCTCCCGAGTCTGTCTTAGGTCCTGGGCGTCTCCCGAGCCTGTCTTAGGTCCTGGGCGTCTCCCGAGTCTGTCTTAGGTCCTGGGCGTCTCCCGAGTCTGTCTTAGGTCCTGGGCGTCTCCCGAGCCTGTCTTAGGTCCTGGGGGTCTCCCGAGCCTGTCTTAGGTCCTGGGCGTCTCCCGAGTCTGTCTTAGGTCCTGGGCGTCTCCCGAGCCTGTCTTAGGTCCTGGGGGTCTGTCGAGTCTGTCTTAGGTCCTGGGCGTCTCCCGAGTCTGTCTTAGGTCCTGGGCGTCTCCCGAGCCTGTCTTAGGTCCTGGGCGTCTCCCGAGCCTGTCTTAGGTCCTGGGCGTCTCCCGAGTCTGTCTTAGGTCCTGGGCGTCTCCCGAGTCTGTCTTAGGTCCTGGGCGTCTCCCGAGCCTGTCTTAGGTCCTGGGGGTCTGTCGAGCCTGTCTTAGGTCCTGGGCGTCTCCCGAGCCTGTCTTAGGTCCTGGGCGTCTCCCGAGCCTGTCTTAGGTCCTGGGCGTCTCCCGAGCCTGTCTTAGGTCCTGGGCGTCTCCCGAGTCTGTCTTAGGTCCTGGGCGTCTCCCGAGCCTGTCTTAGGTCCTGGGCGTCTCCCGAGCCTGTCTTAGGTCCTGGGCGTCTCCCGAGCCTGTCTTAGGTCCTGGGCGTCTCCCGAGCCTGTCTTAGGTCCTGGGCGTCTCCCGAGTCTGTCTTAGGTCCTGGGGGTCTGTCGAGCCTGTCTTAGGTCCTGGGCGTCTCCCGAGTCTGTCTTAGGTCCTGGGCGTCTCCCGAGCCTGTCTTAGGTCCTGGGCGTCTCCCGAGTCTGTCTTAGGTCCTGGGCGTCTCCCGAGCCTGTCTTAGGTCCTGGGCGTCTCCCGAGTCTGTCTTAGGTCCCGGGCGTCTCCGAGTCTGTCTTAGGTCCTGGGCGTCTCCCGAGTCTGTCTTAGGTCCTGGGCGTCTCCCGAGCCTGTCTTAGGTCCTGGGCGTCTCCCGAGCCTGTCTTAGGTCCTGGGGGTCTGTCGAGTCTGTCTTAGGTCCTGGGCGTCTCCCGAGCCTGTCTTAGGTCCTGGGCGTCTCCCGAGCCTGTCTTAGGTCCTGGGCGTCTCCCGAGTCTGTCTTAGGTCCTGGGCGTCCCCCGAGTCTGTCTTAGGTCCTGGGGCGTCTCCCGAGCCTGTCTTAGGTCCTGGGCGTCTCCCGAGCCTGTCTTAGGTCCTGGGCGTCTCCCGAGTCTGTCTTAGGTCCTGGGGCGTCTGTCCTGAGCCTGGTCTTAGGTCCTGGGGTTGGGCGTCTCCCGAGTCTGTCTTAGGTCCTGGGGTCTCCCGAGTCTGTCTTAGGTCCTGGGCGTCTCCCGAGCCTGTCTTAGGTCCTGGGGTCTGTCTGGCCTGAGGTCTGGCTGTCTTAGGTCCTGGGCGTCTCCCGAGTCTGTCTTAGGTCCTGGGCGTCTCCCCGAGTCTGTCTTAGGTCCTGGGGTCTCCTGAGTCTGTCTTAGGTCCTGGGCGTCTCCCGAGTCTGTCTTAGGTCCTGGGCGTCTCCCGAGTCTGTCTTAGGTCCTGGGCGTCTCCCGAGTCTGTCTTAGGTCCTGGGTCGTCTCCTGAGTCTGTCTTAGGTCCTGGGCGTCTCCCGAGTCTGTCTTAGGTCCTGGGCGTCTCCCGAGTCTGTCTTAGGTCCTGGGCGTCTCCCGAGTCTGTCTTAGGTCCTGGGCGTCTCCCATAGCTGTCTTAGGTCCTGGGCGTCTCCTGAGCCTGTCTTAGGTCCTGGGCGTCTCCCGAGCCTGTCTTAGGTCCTGGGGTCTCCTGAGCCTGTCTTAGGTCCTGGGCGTCTCCCGAGTCTGTCTTAGGTCCTGGGGGTCTCCCGAGTCTGTCTTAGGTCCTGGGCGTCTCCCGAGTCTGTCTTAGGTCCTGGGCGTCTCCCGAGCCTGTCTTAGGTCCTGGGCGTCTCCCGAGCCTGTCTTAGGTCCTGGGCGTCTCCCGAGTCTGTCTTAGGTCCTGGGGGTCTCCCGAGCCTGTCTTAGGTCCTGGGCGTCTCCCGAGCCTGTCTTAGGTCCTGGGCGTCTCCCGAGTCTGTCTTAGGTCCTGGGCGTCTCCCGAGTCTGTCTTAGGTCCTGGGCGTCTCCCGAGTCTGTCTTAGGTCCTGGGCGTCTCCCGAGCCTGTCTTAGGTCCTGGGCGTCTCCCGAGTCTGTCTTAGGTCCTGGGCGTCTCCCCGAGCCTGTCTTAGGTCCTGGGCGTCTCCCGAGCCTGTCTTAGGTCCTGGGCTGTCTCCTGGGCGTCTCCCGAGTCTGTCTTAGGTCCTGGGCGTCTCCCGAGTCTGTCTTAGGTCCTGGGCGTCTCCCGAGTCTGTCTTAGGTCCTGGGCGTCTCCCGAGCCTGTCTTAGGTCCTGGGCGTCTCCCGAGCCTGTCTTAGGTCCTGGGCGTCTCCCGAGTCTGTCTTAGGTCCTGGGCGTCTCCCGAGCCTGTCTTAGGTCCTGGGCGTCTCCCGAGTCTGTCTTAGGTCCTGGGCGTCTCCCGAGCCTGTCTTAGGTCCTGGGCGTCTCCCGAGCCTGTCTTAGGTCCTGGGCGTCTCCCGAGCCTGTCTTAGGTCCTGGGGGTCTCCCGAGTCTGTCTTAGGTCCTGGGCGTCTCCCGAGCCTGTCTTAGGTCCTGGGGCTGTCTCCCGAGTCTGTCTTAGGTCCTGGGGGTCTCCCGAGTCTGTCTTAGGTCCTGGGCGTCTCCCGAGCCTGTCTTAGGTCCTGGGCGTCTCCCGAGTCTGTCTTAGGTCCTGGGCGTCTCCCGAGTCTGTCTTAGGTCCTGGGCGTCTCCCGAGCCTGTCTTAGGTCCTGGGGGTCTGTCGAGTCTGTCTTAGGTCCTGGGTCTGTCTTAGGTCCTGGGCGCTCCGAGTCTGTCTTAGGTCCTGGGCGTCTCCCGAGTCTGTCTTAGGTCCTGGGCGTCTCCCGAGTCTGTCTTAGGTCCTGGGGGTCTCCCGAGTCTGTCTTAGGTCCTGGGCGTCTCCCGAGCCTGTCTTAGGTCCTGGGCGTCTCCCGAGTCTGTCTTAGGTCCTGGGCGTCTCCCGAGTCTGTCTTAGGTCCTGGGCGTCTCCCGAGTCTGTCTTAGGTCCTGGGGGTCTGTCGAGTCTGTCTTAGGTCCTGGGCGTCTCCCGAGCCTGTCTTAGGTCCTGGGCGTCTCCCGAGCCTGTCTTAGGTCCTGGGGTCTCCTGAGCCTGTCTTAGGTCCTGGGCGTCTCCCGAGCCTGTCTTAGGTCCTGGGCGTCTCCCGAGCCTGTCTTAGGTCCTGGGCGTCTCCCGAGCCTGTCTTAGGTCCTGGGGGTCTCCCGAGTCTGTCTTAGGTCCTGGGCGTCTCCCGAGTCTGTCTTAGGTCCTGGGGTCTCCCTGAGTCTGTCTTAGGTCCTGGGCGTCTCCCTGAGTCTGTCTTAGGTCCTGGGCGTCTCCCGAGTCTGTCTTAGGTCCTGGGCGTCTCCCGAGTCTGTCTTAGGTCCTGGGGGTCTCCCGAGTCTGTCTTAGGTCCTGGGCGTCTCCCGAGTCTGTCTTAGGTCCTGGGCGTCTCCCGAGTCTGTCTTAGGTCCTGGGCGTCTCCCTGAGTCTGTCTTAGGTCCTGGGCGTCTCCCGAGTCTGTCTTAGGTCCTGGGCGTCTCCCGAGTCTGTCTTAGGTCCTGGGCGTCTCCCGAGTCTGTCTTAGGTCCTGGGCGTCTCCCGAGCCTGTCTTAGGTCCTGGGCGTCTCCCGAGTCTGTCTTAGGTCCTGGGCGTCTCCCGAGTCTGTCTTAGGTCCTGGGGGTCTCCTGAGTCTGTCTTAGGTCCTGGGCGTCTCCTGAGTCTGTCTTAGGTCCTGGGCGTCTCCCGAGCCTGTCTTAGGTCCTGGGCGTCTCCCGAGTCTGTCTTAGGTCCTGGGCGTCTCCCGAGTCTGTCTTAGGTCCTGGGCGTCTCCCGAGTCTGTCTTAGGTCCTGGGCGTCTCCCGAGCCTGTCTTAGGTCCTGGGCGTCTCCCGAGCCTGTCTTAGGTCCTGGGGGTCTCCCGAGCCTGTCTTAGGTCCTGGGGGTCTCCCGAGTCTGTCTTAGGTCCCGGGCGGCGTCCCGAGTCTGTCTTAGGTCCTGGGGTCTCCCTGAGCCTGTCTTAGGTCCTGGGCGTCTCCCGAGTCTGTCTTAGGTCCTGGGCGTCTCCCGAGCCTGTCTTAGGTCCTGGGCGTCTCCCGAGTCTGTCTTAGGTCCTGGGCGTCTCCCGAGCCTGTCTTAGGTCCTGGGCGTCTCCCGAGTCTGTCTTAGGTCCTGGGGGTCTCCCGAGTCTGTCTTAGGTCCTGGGCGTCTCCCGAGTCTGTCTTAGGTCCTGGGCGTCTCCCGAGCCTGTCTTAGGTCCTGGGCGTCTCCCGAGTCTGTCTTAGGTCCTGGGCGTCTCCCGAGTCTGTCTTAGGTCCTGGGCGTCTCCCGAGTCTGTCTTAGGTCCTGGGCGCCTCCCGAGTCTGTCTTAGGTCCTGGGCGTCTCCCGAGCCTGTCTTAGGTCCTGGGCGTCTCCCGAGCCTGTCTTAGGTCCTGGGCGTCTCCCGAGTCTGTCTTAGGTCCTGGGCGTCTCCCGAGTCTGTCTTAGGTCCTGGGCGTCTCCCGAGCCTGTCTTAGGTCCTGGGCGTCTCCCGAGCCTGTCTTAGGTCCTGGGCGTCTCCCGAGTCTGTCTTAGGTCCTGGGCGTCTCCCGAGTCTGTCTTAGGTCCTGGGCGTCTCCCGAGTCTGTCTTAGGTCCTGGGCGTCTCCCGAGTCTGTCTTAGGTCCTGGGCGTCTCCCGAGTCTGTCTTAGGTCCTGGGCGTCTCCCGAGTCTGTCTTAGGTCCTGGGCGCCTCCCGAGTCTGTCTTAGGTCCTGGGCGTCTCCCGAGTCTGTCTTAGGTCCTGGGCGTCTCCCGAGTCTGTCTTAGGTCCTGGGCGTCTCCCGAGCCTGTCTTAGGTCCTGGGCGTCTCCCGAGCCTGTCTTAGGTCCTGGGGGTCTCCCGAGCCTGTCTTAGGTCCTGGGCGTCTCCCGAGTCTGTCTTAGGTCCTGGGCGTCTCCCGAGTCTGTCTTAGGTCCTGGGCGTCTCCTGAGTCTGTCTTAGGTCCTGGGCGTCTCCCGAGCCTGTCTTAGGTCCTGGGCGTCTCCCGAGCCTGTCTTAGGTCCTGGGGGTCTCCCGAGCCTGTCTTAGGTCCTGGGCGTCTCCCGAGTCTGTCTTAGGTCCTGGGCGTCTCCCGAGTCTGTCTTAGGTCCTGGGGTCTCCCGAGTCTGTCTTAGGTCCTGGGCGTCTCCCGAGCCTGTCTTAGGTCCTGGGCGTCTCCCGAGTCTGTCTTAGGTCCTGGGCGTCTCCCGAGCCTGTCTTAGGTCCTGGGCGTCTCCCGAGTCTGTCTTAGGTCCTGGGCGTCTCCCGAGCACTGTCTTAGGTCCTGGGCGTCCCCCGAGTCTTGCTGGGCGTCTCCCGAGTCTGTCTTAGGTCCTGGGCGTCTCCTGAGTCTGTCTTAGGTCCTGGGCGTCTCCCGAGTCTGTCTTAGGTCCTGGGCGTCTCCCGAGTCTGTCTTAGGTCCTGGGCGTCTCCCGAGCCTGTCTTAGGTCCTGGGCGTCTCCCGAGTCTGTCTTAGGTCCTGGGGGTCTGTCGAGTCTGTCTTAGGTCCTGGGCGTCTCCCGAGCCTGTCTTAGGTCCTGGGCGTCTCCCGAGCCTGTCTTAGGTCCTGGGCGTCTCCCGAGTCTGTCTTAGGTCCTGGGCGTCTCCCGAGCCTGTCTTAGGTCCTGGGCGTCTCCCGAGTCTGTCTTAGGTCCTGGGCGTCTCCCGAGCCTGTCTTAGGTCCTGGGCGTCTCCCGAGCCTGTCTTAGGTCCTGGGCGTCTCCCGAGTCTGTCTTAGGTCCTGGGCGTCTCCCGAGCCTGTCTTAGGTCCTGGGCGTCTCCCGAGTCTGTCTTAGGTCCTGGGCGTCTCCCGAGCCTGTCTTAGGTCCTGGGCGTCTCCCGAGTCTGTCTTAGGTCCTGGGCGTCTCCCGAGCCTGTTTTAGGTCCTGGGCGTCTCCCGAGTCTGTCTTAGGTCCTGGGCGTCTCCCGAGTCTGTCTTAGGTCCTGGGCGTCTCCCGAGTCTGTCTTAGGTCCTGGGCGTCTCCCGAGCCTGTCTTAGGTCCTGGGCGTCTCCCGAGCCTGTCTTAGGTCCTGGGCGTCTCCCGAGCCTGTCTTAGGTCCTGGGCGTCTCCCGAGTCTGTCTTAGGTCCTGGGGGTCTCCCGAGTCTGTCTTAGGTCCTGGGCGTCTCCCGAGTCTGTCTTAGGTCCTGGGCGTCTCCCGAGTCTGTCTTAGGTCCTGGGCGTCTCCCGAGTCTGTCTTAGGTCCTGGGCGTCTCCCGAGTCTGTCTTAGGTCCTGGGCGTCTCCCGAGCCTGTCTTAGGTCCTGGGCGTCTCCCCCGAGTCTGTCTTAGGTCCTGGGCGTCTCCCGAGCCTGTCTTAGGTCCTGGGCGTCTTCCCGAGTCTGTCTTAGGTCCTGGGCGTCTCCCGAGCCTGTCTTAGGTCCTGGGCGTCTCCCTGAGTCTGTCTTAGGTCCTGGGCGTCTCCCGAGTCTGTCTTAGGTCCTGGGCGTCTCCCGAGTCTGTCTTAGGTCCTGGGGGTCTCCTGAGTCTGTCTTAGGTCCTGGGCGTCTCCCGAGTCTGTCTTAGGTCCTGGGCGTCTCCCGAGCCTGTCTTAGGTCCTGGGCGTCTCCCGAGTCTGTCTTAGGTCCTGGGCGTCTCCCGAGTCTGTCTTAGGTCCTGGGCGTCTCCCGAGCCTGTCTTAGGTCCTGGGCGTCTCCCGAGTCTGTCTTAGGTCCTGGGCGTCTCCCGAGTCTGTCTTAGGTCCTGGGCGTCTCCTGAGTCTGTCTTAGGTCCTGGGCGTCTCCCGAGTCTGTCTTAGGTCCTGGGCGTCTCCCGAGTCTGTCTTAGGTCCTGGGCGTCTCCCGAGCCTGTCTTAGGTCCTGGGCGTCTGCCGAGTCTGTCTTAGGTCCTGGGCGTCTCCCGAGTCTGTCTTAGGTCCTGGGCGTCTCCCGAGCCTGTCTTAGGTCCTGGGGGTCTCCCGAGTCTGTCTTAGGTCCTGGGCGTCTCCCGAGCCTGTCTTAGGTCCTGGGCGTCTCCCGAGCCTGTCTTAGGTCCTGGGCGTCTCCCGAGCCTGTCTTAGGTCCTGGGCGTCTCCCGAGTCTGTCTTAGGTCCTGGGCGTCTCCGTCCCTGAGTCTGTCTTAGGTCCTGGGCGTCTCCCGAGCCTGTCTTAGGTCCTGGGCGTCTCCCGAGTCTGTCTTAGGTCCTGGGGGTCTCCCCGAGTCTGTCTTAGGTCCTGGGCGTCTCCCGAGTCTGTCTTAGGTCCTGGGCGTCTCCCGAGTCTGTCTTAGGTCCTGGGCGTCTCCCGAGTCTGTCTTAGGTCCTGGGCGTCTCCCGAGCCTGTCTTAGGTCCTGGGCGTCTCCCGAGTCTGTCTTAGGTCCTGGGCGTCTCCCGAGTCTGTCTTAGGTCCTGGGCGTCTCCCGAGTCTGTCTTAGGTCCTGGGTCCCTGTCTTAGGTCCTGGGCGTCTCCCGAGTCTGTCTTAGGTCCTGGGCGTCTCCCGAGTCTGTCTTAGGTCCTGGGCGTCTCCCGAGCCTGTCTTAGGTCCTGGGCGTCTCCCGAGTCTGTCTTAGGTCCTGGGCGTCTCCCGAGTCTGTCTTAGGTCCTGGGCGTCTCCCGAGTCTGTCTTAGGTCCTGGGCGTCTCCCGAGCCTGTCTTAGGTCCTGGGCGTCTCCCGAGTCTGTCTTAGGTCCTGGGGGTCTCCCGAGTCTGTCTTAGGTCCTGGGCGTCTCCCGAGTCTGTCTTAGGTCCTGGGCGTCTCCCGAGCCTGTCTTAGGTCCTGGGCGTCTCCCGAGCCTGTCTTAGGTCCTGGGCGTCTCCCGAGTCTGTCTTAGGTCCTGGGCGTCTCCCGAGTCTGTCTTAGGTCCTGGGCGTCTCCCTGTCTTAGGTCCTGGGCGTCTCCCGAGTCTGTCTTAGGTCCTGGGCGTCTCCCGAGCCTGTCTTAGGTCCTGGGCGTCTCCCGAGTCTGTCTTAGGTCCTGGGCGTCTCCCGAGTCTGTCTTAGGTCCTGGGCGTCTCCCGAGTCTGTCTTAGGTCCTGGGCGTCTCCCGAGCCTGTCTTAGGTCCTGGGCGTCTCCCGAGCCTGTCTTAGGTCCTGGGCGTCTCCCGAGTCTGTCTTAGGTCCTGGGCGTCTCCCGAGCCTGTCTTAGGTCCTGGGGGTCTCCCCGAGTCTGTCTTAGGTCCTGGGCGTCTCCCGAGTCTGTCTTAGGTCCTGGGCGTCTCCCGAGTCTGTCTTAGGTCCTGGGCGTCTCCCGAGTCTGTCTTAGGTCCTGGGCGTCTCCCGAGTCTGTCTTAGGTCCTGGGCGTCTCCCGAGTCTGTCTTAGGGTCCTGGGGTCTCCTGGGGTCTCCCGAGTCTGTCTTAGGTCCTGGGCGTCTCCTGAGTCTGTCTTAGGTCCTGGGCGTCTCCCGAGCCTGTCTTAGGTCCTGGGCGTCTCCCGAGCCTGTCTTAGGTCCTGGGGTCTCCCGAGTCTGTCTTAGGTCCTGGGCGTCTCCCGAGTCTGTCTTAGGTCCTGGGCGTCTCCCGAGTCTGTCTTAGGTCCTGGGGGTCTCCCGAGTCTGTCTTAGGTCCTGGGCGTCTCCCGAGCCTGTCTTAGGTCCTGGGCGTCTCCCGAGTCTGTCTTAGGTCCTGGGCGTCTCCCGAGTCTGTCTTAGGTCCTGGGCGTCTCCCGAGTCTGTCTTAGGTCCTGGGGGTCTCCCGAGTCTGTCTTAGGTCCTGGGCGTCTCCCGAGTCTGTCTTAGGTCCTGGGCGTCTCCCGAGTCTGTCTTAGGTCCTGGGGGTCTCTTGAGTCTGTCTTAGGTCCTGGGCGTCTCCCGAGTCTGTCTTAGGTCCTGGGCGTCTCCCGAGTCTGTCTTAGGTCCTGGGCGTCTCCCGAGTCTGTCTTAGGTCCTGGGCGTCTCCTGAGTCTGTCTTAGGTCCTGGGGGTCTCCCGAGCCTGTCTTAGGTCCTGGGCGTCTCCCGAGTCTGTCTTAGGTCCTGGGCGTCTCCCGAGCCTGTCTTAGGTCCTGGGCGTCTCCCGAGTCTGTCTTAGGTCCTGGGCGTCTCCCGAGTCTGTCTTAGGTCCTGGGCGTCTCCCGAGTCTGTCTTAGGTCCTGGGCGTCTCCCGAGCCTGTCTTAGGTCCTGGGCGTCTCCCGAGTCTGTCTTAGGTCCTGGGGGTCTGCCGAGCCTGTCTTAGGTCCTGGGCGTCTCCCGAGTCTGTCTTAGGTCCTGGGCGTCTCCGAGTCTGTCTTAGGTCCTGGGCGTCTCCCGAGCCTGTCTTAGGTCCTGGGCGTCTCCCGAGCCTGTCTTAGGTCCTGGGCGTCTCCCGAGTCTGTCTTAGGTCCTGGGCGTCTCCCGAGCCTGTCTTAGGTCCTGGGCGTCTCCCGAGTCTGTCTTAGGTCCTGGGCGTCTCCCGAGCCTGTCTTAGGTCCTGGGGGTCTCCCGAGTCTGTCTTAGGTCCTGGGCGTCTCCCGAGCCTGTCTTAGGTCCTGGGCGTCTCCCGAGCCTGTCTTAGGTCCTGGGCGTCTCCCGAGTCTGTCTTAGGTCCTGGGCGTCTCCCGAGCCTGTCTTAGGTCCTGGGCGTCTCCCGAGTCTGTCTTAGGTCCTGGGCGTCTCCCGAGCCTGTCTTAGGTCCTGGGCGTCTCCCGAGCCTGTCTTAGGTCCTGGGCGTCTCCCGAGTCTGTCTTAGGTCCTGGGCGTCTCCCGAGTCTGTCTTAGGTCCTGGGCGTCTCCCGAGTCTGTCTTAGGTCCTGGGCGTCTCCCGAGTCTGTCTTAGGTCCTGGGCGTCTCCCGAGCCTGTCTTAGGTCCTGGGCGTCTCCCGAGTCTGTCTTAGGTCCTGGGCGTCTCCCGAGTCTGTCTTAGGTCCTGGGCGTCTCCCGAGTCTGTCTTAGGTCCTGGGCGTCTCCCGAGTCTGTCTTAGGTCCTGGGCGTCTCCCGAGCCTGTCTTAGGTCCTGGGCGTCTCCCGAGCCTGTCTTAGGTCCTGGGGGTCTCCCGAGTCTGTCTTAGGTCCTGGGCGTCTCCTGAGCCTGTCTTAGGTCCTGGGCGTCTCCCGAGTCTGTCTTAGGTCCTGGGCGTCTCCCGAGTCTGTCTTAGGTCCTGGGCGTCTCCCGAGCCTGTCTTAGGTCCTGGGCGTCTCCCGAGTCTGTCTTAGGTCCTGGGCGTCTCCCTGAGTCTGTCTTAGGTCCTGGGCGTCTCCCGAGCCTGTCTTAGGTCCTGGGCGTCTCCCGAGCCTGTCTTAGGTCCTGGGCGTCTCCCGAGTCTGTCTTAGGTCCTGGGCGTCTCCCGAGTCTGTCTTAGGTCCTGGGCGTCTCCCGAGCCTGTCTTAGGTCCTGGGCGTCTCCCGAGCCTGTCTTAGGTCCTGGGCGTCTCCCGAGCCTGTCTTAGGTCCTGGGCGTCTCCCGAGTCTGTCTTAGGTCCTGGGCGTCTCCGTCTTAGGTCCTGGGCGTCTCCCGAGCCTGTCTTAGGTCCTGGGCGTCTCCCGAGTCTGTCTTAGGTCCTGGGCGTCTCCCGAGTCTGTCTTAGGTCCTGGGCGTCTCCCGAGCCTGTCTTAGGTCCTGGGCGTCTCCCGAGTCTGTCTTAGGTCCTGGGCGTCTCCCGAGCCTGTCTTAGGTCCTGGGCGTCTCCCGAGCCTGTCTTAGGTCCTGGGCGTCTCCCGAGTCTGTCTTAGGTCCTGGGCGTCTCCCTGAGCCTGTCTTAGGTCCTGGGCGTCTCCCGAGCCTGTCTTAGGTCCTGGGCGTCTCCCGAGTCTGTCTTAGGTCCTGGGCGTCTCCCGAGTCTGTCTTAGGTCCTGGGCGTCTCCCGAGCCTGTCTTAGGTCCTGGGCGTCTCCCGAGTCTGTCTTAGGTCCTGGGCGTCTCCCGAGCCTGTCTTAGGTCCTGGGCGTCTCCCGAGTCTGTCTTAGGTCCTGGGCGTCTCCCGAGCCTGTCTTAGGTCCTGGGCGTCTCCCTGAGCCTGTCTTAGGTCCTGGGCGTCTCCCGAGTCTGTCTTAGGTCCTGGGCGTCTCCCGAGCCTGTCTTAGGTCCTGGGGGTCTCCTGAGTCTGTCTTAGGTCCTGGGGGTCTCCCCGAGTCTGTCTTAGGTCCTGGGCGTCTCCCGAGCCTGTCTTAGGTCCTGGGCGTCTCCCGAGTCTGTCTTAGGTCCTGGGCGTCTCCCGAGTCTGTCTTAGGTCCTGGGCGTCTCCCGAGCCTGTCTTAGGTCCTGGGCGTCTCCCGAGTCTGTCTTAGGTCCTGGGCGTCTCCCGAGCCTGTCTTAGGTCCTGGGCGTCTCCCGAGTCTGTCTTAGGTCCTGGGCGTCTCCCGAGTCTGTCTTAGGTCCTGGGCGTCTCCCGAGCCTGTCTTAGGTCCTGGGCGTCTCCCGAGTCTGTCTTAGGTCCTGGGCGTCTCCCGAGTCTGTCTTAGGTCCTGGGCGTCTCCTGAGCCTGTCTTAGGTCCTGGGCGTCTCCCGAGCCTGTCTTAGGTCCTGGGCGTCTCCCGAGTCTGTCTTAGGTCCTGGGCGTCTCCCGAGCCTGTCTTAGGTCCTGGGCGTCTCCCGAGTCTGTCTTAGGTCCTGGGCGTCTCCCGAGTCTGTCTTAGGTCCTGGGCGTCTCCCGAGTCTGTCTTAGGTCCTGGGCGTCTCCCGAGTCTGTCTTAGGTCCTGGGCGTCTCCCGAGCCTGTCTTAGGTCCTGGGCGTCTCCCGAGTCTGTCTTAGGTCCTGGGCGTCTCCCGAGTCTGTCTTAGGTCCTGGGCGTCTCCCGAGCCTGTCTTAGGTCCTGGGCGTCTCCCGAGTCTGTCTTAGGTCCTGGGCGTCTCCCGAGCCTGTCTTAGGTCCTGGGCGTCTCCCGAGCCTGTCTTAGGTCCTGGGCGTCTCCCGAGTCTGTCTTAGGTCCTGGGCGTCTCCCGAGTCTGTCTTAGGTCCTGGGCGTCTCCGGAGCCTGTCTTAGGTCCTGGGCGTCTCCCGAGCCTGTCTTAGGTCCTGGGCGTCTCCCGAGTCTGTCTTAGGTCCTGGGCGTCTCCCGAGTCTGTCTTAGGTCCTGGGCGTCTCCCGAGTCTGTCTTAGGTCCTGGGCGTCTCCCGAGTCTGTCTTAGGTCCTGGGCGTCTCCCGAGTCTGTCTTAGGTCCTGGGCGTCTCCCGAGCCTGTCTTAGGTCCTGGGCGTCTCCCGAGCCTGTCTTAGGTCCTGGGCGTCTCCCGAGCCTGTCTTAGGTCCTGGGCGTCTCCCGAGTCTGTCTTAGGTCCTGGGCGTCTCCCGAGCCCTGTCTTAGGTCCTGGGCGTCTCCCGAGCCTGTCTTAGGTCCTGGGCGTCTCCCGAGTCTGTCTTAGGTCCTGGGCGTCTCCCGAGTCTGTCTTAGGTCCTGGGCGTCTCCCGAGCCTGTCTTAGGTCCTGGGCGTCTCCCGAGCCTGTCTTAGGTCCTGGGCGTCTCCCGAGTCTGTCTTAGGTCCTGGGCGTCTCCCGAGTCTGTCTTAGGTCCTGGGCGTCTCCCGAGTCTGTCTTAGGTCCTGGGCGTCTCCCGAGCCTGTCTTAGGTCCTGGGCGTCTCCCGAGCCTGTCTTAGGTCCTGGGCGTCTCCCGAGTCTGTCTTAGGTCCTGGGGGTCTCCCGAGTCTGTCTTAGGTCCTGGGCGTCTCCCGAGCCTGTCTTAGGTCCTGGGCGTCTCCCGAGCCTGTCTTAGGTCCTGGGCGTCTCCCGAGCCTGTCTTAGGTCCTGGGCGTCTCCCGAGTCTGTCTTAGGTCCTGGGCGTCTCCCGAGTCTGTCTTAGGTCCTGGGGGTCTCCCGAGTCTGTCTTAGGTCCTGGGCGTCTCCCGAGCCTGTCTTAGGTCCTGGGCGTCTCCCGAGCCTGTCTTAGGTCCTGGGCGTCTCCCGAGTCTGTCTTAGGTCCTGGGCGTCTCCCGAGCCTGTCTTAGGTCCTGGGCGTCTCCCGAGTCTGTCTTAGGTCCTGGGCGTCTCCCGAGCCTGTCTTAGGTCCTGGGCGTCTCCCGAGCCTGTCTTAGGTCCTGGGCGTCTCCCGAGTCTGTCTTAGGTCCTGGGGGTCTCCCGAGTCTGTCTTAGGTCCTGGGCGTCTCCCGAGTCTGTCTTAGGTCCTGGGCGTCTCCCGAGCCTGTCTTAGGTCCTGGGCGTCTCCCGAGCCTGTCTTAGGTCCTGGGCGTCTCCCGAGTCTGTCTTAGGTCCTGGGGGTCTGTCGAGTCTGTCTTAGGTCCTGGGCGTCTCCCGAGCCTGTCTTAGGTCCTGGGCGTCTCCCGAGCCTGTCTTAGGTCCTGGGCGTCTCCCGAGCCTGTCTTAGGTCCTAGGCCCGGGAGTCTGTCTTAGGTCCTGGGGTCTGTCTTAGGTCCTGGGCGTCTCCCGAGCCTGTCTTAGGTCCTGGGCGTCTCCCGAGTCTGTCTTAGGTCCTGGGCGTCTCCCGAGCCTGTCTTAGGTCCTGGGCGTCTCCCGAGCCTGTCTTAGGTCCTGGGCGTCTCCCGAGCCTGTCTTAGGTCCTGGGGTCTCCCGAGTCCTGTCTTAGGTCCTGGGCGTCTCCACTGTCTTAGGTCCTGGGCGTCTCCCGAGCCTGTCTTAGGTCCTGGGCGTCTCCCGAGTCTGTCTTAGGTCCTGGGCGTCTCCCGAGTCTGTCTTAGGTCCTGGGCGTCTCCCGAGTCTGTCTTAGGTCCTGGGCGTCTCCCGAGCCTGTCTTAGGTCCTGGGCGTCTCCCGAGCCTGTCTTAGGTCCTGGGCGTCTCCCGAGCCTGTCTTAGGTCCTGGGCGTCTCCCGAGTCTGTCTTAGGTCCTGGGCGTCTCCCGAGCCTGTCTTAGGTCCTGGGCGTCTCCCGAGTCTGTCTTAGGTCCTGGGCGTCTCCCGAGCCTGTCTTAGGTCCTGGGCGTCTCCCGAGCCTGTCTTAGGTCCTGGGCGTCTCCCGAGTCTGTCTTAGGTCCTGGGCGTCTCCCGAGTCTGTCTTAGGTCCTGGGCGTCTCCCGAGCCTGTCTTAGGTCCTGGGCGTCTCCCGAGTCTGTCTTAGGTCCTGGGCGTCTCCTGAGTCTGTCTTAGGTCCTGGGCGTCTCCCGAGCCTGTCTTAGGTCCTGGGCGTCTCCCGAGCCTGTCTTAGGTCCTGGGCGTCTCCCGAGTCTGTCTTAGGTCCTGGGCGTCTCCCGAGCCTGTCTTAGGTCCTGGGCGTCTCCCGAGTCTGTCTTAGGTCCTGGGCGTCTCCCGAGTCTGTCTTAGGTCCTGGGCGTCTCCCGAGCCTGTCTTAGGTCCTGGGCGTCTCCCGAGCCTGTCTTAGGTCCTGGGCGTCTCCCGAGTCTGTCTTAGGTCCTGGGCGTCTCCCGAGTCTGTCTTAGGTCCTGGGCGTCTCCCGAGCCTGTCTTAGGTCCTGGGCGTCTCCCGAGTCTGTCTTAGGTCCTGGGCGTCTCCCGAGTCTGTCTTAGGTCCTGGGCGTCTCCCGAGCCTGTCTTAGGTCCTGGGCGTCTCCCGAGTCTGTCTTAGGTCCTGGGCGTCTCCCGAGCCTGTCTTAGGTCCTGGGCGTCTCCCGAGCCTGTCTTAGGTCCTGGGCGTCTCCCGAGTCTGTCTTAGGTCCTGGGCGTCTCCCGAGCCTGTCTTAGGTCCTGGGCGTCTCCCGAGTCTGTCTTAGGTCCTGGGCGTCTCCCGAGCCTGTCTTAGGTCCTGGGCGTCTCCCGAGCCTGTCTTAGGTCCTGGGCGTCTCCCGAGTCTGTCTTAGGTCCTGGGCGTCTCCCGAGCCTGTCTTAGGTCCTGGGCGTCTCCCGAGTCTGTCTTAGGTCCTGGGCGTCTCCCGAGTCTGTCTTAGGTCCTGGGCGTCTCCCGAGTCTGTCTTAGGTCCTGGGCGTCTCCCGAGCCTGTCTTAGGTCCTGGGCGTCTCCCGAGTCTGTCTTAGGTCCTGGGCGTCTCCCGAGCCTGTCTTAGGTCCTGGGCGTCTCCCGAGTCTGTCTTAGGTCCTGGGCGTCTCCCGAGTCTGTCTTAGGTCCTGGGCGTCTCCCGAGTCTGTCTTAGGTCCTGGGCGTCTCCCGAGTCTGTCTTAGGTCCTGGGCGTCTCCCGAGCCTGTCTTAGGTCCTGGGCGTCTCCCGAGCCTGTCTTAGGTCCTGGGCGTCTCCCGAGTCTGTCTTAGGTCCTGGGCGTCTCCCGAGCCTGTCTTAGGTCCTGGGCGTCTCCCGAGTCTGTCTTAGGTCCTGGGGGTCTCCCGAGTCTGTCTTAGGTCCTGGGCGTCTCCCGAGCCTGTCTTAGGTCCTGGGCGTCTCCCGAGCCTGTCTTAGGTCCTGGGCGTCTCCCGAGTCTGTCTTAGGTCCTGGGCGTCTCCCGAGCCTGTCTTAGGTCCTGGGCGTCTCCCGAGTCTGTCTTAGGTCCTGGGGGTCTGTCGAGTCTGTCTTAGGTCCTGGGCGTCTCCCGAGCCTGTCTTAGGTCCTGGGCGTCTCCCGAGCCTGTCTTAGGTCCTGGGCGTCTCCCGAGTCTGTCTTAGGTCCTGGGCGTCTCCCGAGCCTGTCTTAGGTCCTGGGCGTCTCCCGAGCCTGTCTTAGGTCCTGGGCGTCTCCCGAGCCTGTCTTAGGTCCTGGGCGTCTCCCGAGTCTGTCTTAGGTCCTGGGCGTCTCCCGAGTCTGTCTTAGGTCCTGGGCGTCTCCCGAGCCTGTCTTAGGTCCTGGGCGTCTCCCGAGCCTGTCTTAGGTCCTGGGCGTCTCCCGAGTCTGTCTTAGGTCCTGGGCGTCTCCCGAGCCTGTCTTAGGTCCTGGGCGTCTCCCGAGTCTGTCTTAGGTCCTGGGCAGCTGTCTTAGGTCCTGGGCGTCTCCCGAGCCTGTCTTAGGTCCTGGGCGTCTCCCGAGCCTGTCTTAGGTCCTGGGCGTCTCCCGAGTCTGTCTTAGGTCCTGGGCGTCTCCCGAGCCTGTCTTAGGTCCTGGGCGTCTCCCGAGCCTGTCTTAGGTCCTGGGCGTCTCCCGAGCCTGTCTTAGGTCCTGGGCGTCTTGGGCCCGAGCCTGTCTTAGGTCCTGGGCGTCTCCCGAGTCTGTCTTAGGTCCTGGGCGTCTCCCGAGCCTGTCTTAGGTCCTGGGCGTCTCCCGAGCCTGTCTTAGGTCCTGGGCGTCTCCCGAGCCTGTCTTAGGTCCTGGGCGTCTCCCGAGTCTGTCTTAGGTCCTGGGGGTCTGTCGAGTCTGTCTTAGGTCCTGGGCGTCTCCCGAGCCTGTCTTAGGTCCTGGGCGTCTCCCGAGCCTGTCTTAGGTCCTGGGCGTCTCCCGAGTCTGTCTTAGGTCCTGGGCGTCTCCCGAGCCTGTCTTAGGTCCTGGGCGTCTCCCGAGTCTGTCTTAGGTCCTGGGCGTCTCCCGAGCCTGTCTTAGGTCCTGGGCGTCTCCCGAGCCTGTCTTAGGTCCTGGGCGTCTCCCGAGTCTGTCTTAGGTCCTGGGCGTCTCCCGAGCCTGTCTTAGGTCCTGGGCGTCTCCCGAGCCTGTCTTAGGTCCTGGGCGTCTCCCGAGCCTGTCTTAGGTCCTGGGCGTCTCCCGAGCCTGTCTTAGGTCCTGGGCGTCTCCCGAGTCTGTCTTAGGTCCTGGGCGTCTCCCGAGTCTGTCTTAGGTCCTGGGGGTCTGTCGAGTCTGTCTTAGGTCCTGGGCGTCTCCCGAGCCTGTCTTAGGTCCTGGGCGTCTCCCGAGCCTGTCTTAGGTCCTGGGCGTCTCCCGAGCCTGTCTTAGGTCCTGGGCGTCTCCCGAGCCTGTCTTAGGTCCTGGGGGTCTGTCGAGTCTGTCTTAGGTCCTGGGCGTCTCCCGAGCCTGTCTTAGGTCCTGGGCGTCTCCCGAGCCTGTCTTAGTTCCTGGGCGTCTCCCGAGCCTGTCTTAGGTCCTGGGCGTCTCCCGAGCCTGTCTTAGGTCCTGGGCGTCTCCCGAGCCTGTCTTAGGTCCTGGGCGTCTCCCGAGCCTGTCTTAGGTCCTGGGCGTCTCCCGAGCCTGTCTTAGGTCCTGGGCGTCTCCCGAGCCTGTCTTAGGTCCTGGGCGTCTCCCGAGCCTGTCTTAGGTCCTGGGCGTCTCCCGAGCCTGTCTTAGGTCCTGGGCGTCTCCCGAGCCTGTCTTAGGTCCTGGGGGTCTGTCGAGTCTGTCTTAGGTCCTGGGCGTCTCCCGAGCCTGTCTTAGGTCCTGGGCGTCTCCCGAGCCTGTCTTAGGTCCTGGGCGTCTCCCGAGCCTGTCTTAGGTCCTGGGCGTCTCCCGAGCCTGTCTTAGGTCCTGGGCGTCTCCCGAGCCTGTCTTAGGTCCTGGGCGTCTCCCGAGTCTGTGTTAGGTCCTAGGCGTCTCCCGAGTCTGTCTTAGGTCCTGGGCGTCTCCCGAGTCTGTCTTAGGTCCTGGTAATCCGTCGAGGTTATATGGAAGCTTTATTTTGGATTCGGCCACAATTACATTGTTTGCGCAACGTGATTTTGTTATGGAGGCTTCATTTTGGATTCGGGCACAATACCATTGATTGCGCTAAGTGATGGTAAAGTCCTGAGACAGGTTTTCTGTTATGGAAGTTCTATTTTGGATTCAGCCGTAATAACAATTTTTGCGCTAAGTAATTGTAAAGTCCTGAGTCAGTTATTTTATTTTATTATATGGAAGCTTCATTTTGGAGTCGGCCACAATTACATTGTTTGCGCAACGTAATTTTGTTATGAAGGCTTCATTTTGGAGTCGGCCACATTAACATTGTTTGCGCTAAGTAATGGTAAAGTCCTGAGTCAGTTATTCTGTAAGTCTTTATTTTGGATTAAGCCGCAATAGCATTGTTTGCGCTAAGTAATTGTGTTAGGAAACTCCATTTTAGATTCGGCCACAATAACATTGTTTGCGCTAAGTAATAATAAAGTCTTGAGCCAGTTATTTTGCTATGGAAGCTCCATTTTGGAATCGGTCACAATTACATTGTTTGCTCTAAGTAATGGTAAATTTCTGTGTCAGTTATTTTGTTATGAAAGCTTAATTTTGGAGTCGGACACAATTGCTTTGTTTGCGCAACGTAATGTTATTATGGAAGCTCCTTTTTGGATTCGGCCCCAATAACATTGTTTGCGCCAAGTAATGGCAACGTGCTGAGTCAGTTATTTTGTTATGGAAGCTCCTTTTTGAACTCGTCCCCAATAACATTTTTTGCGCTATGTAATTGTAAAGTCCTGAGTCAGTTATTTTGTTATGGAATCTCCATTTTGGATTCGGCACAAAAACATTGTTTGCGCTTAGTAATTGTAAAGTACTGAGTTAGTTATTTTGTTATGGAAGCTCTATTTTGGATTCAGTCGCAATAACAATTTTTGCGCTAAGTAATTGTAAAGTCCTGAGTCAGTTATTTTATTTTATTATATGGAAGCTTCATTTTGGAGTCGGCCACAATTACATTGTTTGCGCAACGTAATTTTGTTATGGAGGCTTCATTTTGGATTTGGGCACAATAACATTGATTGCGCTAAGTAATGGTGAAGTCCTGAGACAGGTTTTCTGTTATGGAACGCTAAGTAATGGTAAAGTCCTGAGACAGTTATTTTGTTATGGAAGCTCCAAATTGGATTCAGCCGCAATAACATTTTTTGTGAAGCTCCCTTTTGGAGTCGGCCATAATATCACTGTTTGCGCTAAGTAATAGTAAAGCCCTGCGTCAGTTATTTTGTTATCGAAGCTCCATTTCGTAGTCGGGCACAATTACATTGTTCGCGCTAGGTAATTTTGTTACGGAATCTCCATTTTGGATTCGCTCACAAAAACTGTTTGCGTTAGGTAATTGTAAAGTCCAGTTATTTTGACATGGAAGCTTCATTTTGGATTCGGCCACAATTACATTGTTTGCGCAACGTAATTTTGTTATGGAGGCTTCATTTTGGATTCGGGCACAATACCATTGATTGCGCTAAGTAATGGTAATGTCCTGGTAAAGTCCTGACTCAGTTATTTTGACATGGAAGCCCAATTTTGGAGTCTGCCACAATTACATTGTTTGCGCTAGGTAATTTTGTTATGGAAGCTTCGTTTTTGAGTCGGTCGCAATAACATTGTTTGCGCTAAGTAATTGTAAAGTCCTAAGTCATTGTTCGCGCTAAGTAAGTGTAAAGTATTGTTTGCGCAACGTAATTTTGTTATGGAGGCTTTAAGTAATTGTAAAGTCCTAAGTCATTGTTCGCGCTAAGTAAGTGTAAAGTATTGTTTGCGCAACGTAATTTTGTTATGGAGGCTTTATTTTGGATTCGGGCACAATACCATTGATTGCGCTAAGTAATGGTAAAGTCCTGAGACAGGTTTTCTGTTATGGAAGCTCTATTTTTGGATTCAGCCGTAATAACAATTTTTGCGCTAAGTAATTGTAAAGTCCTGAGTCAGTTATTTTATTTTATTATATGGAAGCTTTATTTTGGATTCGGCCACAATTACATTGTTTGCGCAACGTAATTTTGTTATGGAGGCTCCTTTTTGGATTCGGGCACAATACCATTGATTGCGCCAAGTAATGGTAAAGTCCTGAGACATGTTTTCTGTTATGGAAGCTCTATTTTGGATTCAGCCGCAACAACAATTTTTGCGCTAAGTAATTGTAAAGTCCTGAATCAGTTATTTTATTTTATTATATGGAAGCTTCATTTTGGATTCGGCCACAATTACATTGTTTTATTAATGGTAAAGTCCTGAGACATGTTTTCTGTTATGGAAGCTCTAGTTTGTATTCAGCCGCAATAACAATTTTTGCGCTAAGTAATTGTAAAGTCCTGAGTCAGTTATTTTATTTTATTATATGGAAGCTTCATTTTGGAGTCGGCCACAATTACATTGTTTGCGCAACGTAATTTTGTTATGGAGGCTTCATTTTGGATTTGGGCACAATAACATTGATTGCGCTAGGTAATGGTGAAGTCCTGAGACAGGTTTTCTGTTATGGAACGCTAAGTAATGGTAAAGTCCTGAGACAGTTATTTTGTTATAAAAGCTCCCTTTTGGATTCGGCCATGATATCACTGTTTGCGCTCAGTAATGGTGAAGTCCTGACACAATTATTTTGTTATGGAAGCTCCAAATTGGATTCAGCCGCAATAACATTTTTTGTGCTAAGTAATTGTTAAGTCCTGAATCAGTTATTTTGTTATTGAAGCTCCCTTTTGGAGTCGGCCATGATATCACTGTTTGCGCTAAGTAATAGTAAAGCCCTGCGTCAGTTATTTTGTTATCGAAGCTCCATTTCGTAGTCGGGCACAATTACATTGTTTGCGCTTAGTAATTGTAAAGTCCTGGGTTAGTTATTTTGTTATGGAAGCTATATTTTGGATTCAGCCGCAATAACAATGTTTGCGCTAAGTAATAATAAAGTCTTGAGCCAGTTATTTTGCTATGGAAGCTCCATTTTGGAATCAGGCACAATTACATTTTTTGCTCTAAGTAATGGTAAAGTTCTGTGTCAGTTATTTTGTTATGAAAGCTTAATTTTGGAGTCGGACACAATTGCTTTGTTTGCGCAACGTAATGTTGTTATGGAAGCTCCTTTTTGGATTCGGCCCCAATAACATTGTTTGCGCCAAGTAATAGCAAAGTGCTGAGTCAGTTATTTTGTTATGGAAGCTCCTTTTTGGACTCGTCCCCAATAACATTGTTTGCGCTATGTAATTGTAAAGTCCTGAGTCAGTTATTTTGTTATGGAATCCCCATTTTGGATTCGGCCACAAAAACATTGTTTGCGCTTAGTAATGGTAAAGTCCTGAGACAGGTTTGAAGCTCTATTTGGATTCAGGCAAACAATTTTTGCGCTAAGTAACTGTAAAGTCCTGAGTCAGGTCTTTTATTTTATTATATGGAAGCTTCATTTTGGAGTCGGCCACAATTACATTGTTTGCGCAATGTAATTTTGTTATGGAGGCTTTATTTTTGATTCGGGCACAATACGATTGATTGCGCTAAGTAATGGTAAAGTCCTGAGACAGGTTTTCTGTTATGGAAGCTCTAGTTTGTATTCAGCCGCAATAACAATTTTTGCGCTAAGTAATTGTAAAGTCCTGAGTCAGTTATTTTATTTTATTATATGGAAGCTTCATTTTGGATTCGGCCACAATTACATTGTTTGCGCTATGTAATTGTAAAGTCCTGAGTCAGTTATTTTGTTATGGAATCCCCATTTTGGATTCGGCCACAAAAACATTGTTTGCGCTTAGTAATGGTAAAGTCCTGAGACAGGTTTTCTGTTATGGAAACAATTTTTGCGCTAAGTAACTGTAAAGTCCTGAGTCAGGTCTTTTATTTTATTATATGGAAGCTTCATTTTGGAGTCGGCCACAATTACATTGTTTGCGCAATGTAATTTTGTTATGGAGGCTTTATTTTGGATTCGGGCACAATACCATTGATTGCGCTAAGTAATGGTAAAGTCCTGAGACAGGTTTTCTGTTATGGAAGCTCTATTTTGGATTCAGCCGTAATAACAATTTTTGCGCTAAGTAATTGTAAAGTCCTGAGTCAGTTATTTTATTTTATTATATGGAAGCTTTATTTTGGATTCGGCCACAATTACATTGTTTGCGCAACGTAATTTTGTTATGGAGGCTTCATTTTTGATTCGGGCACAATACCATTGATTGCGCTAAGTAATGGTAAAGTCCTGAGTTAGTTATTTTGTTGTGGAAACTATATTTTGGATTCAGCCGCAATAACAATTTTGGTATGGAGGCTTCATTTTGGATTCGGGCACAATACCATTGATTGCGCTAAGTAATGGTAAAGTTCTGAGACAGGTTTTCTGTTATGGAAGCTCTATTTTGGATTCTATCGTAATAACAATTTTTGCGCTAAGTAATTGTAAAGTCCTGAGTCAGTTATTTTATTTTATTATATGGAAGCTTCATTTTGGAGTCGGCCACAATTACATTGTTTGCGCAACGTAATTTTGTTATGGAGGCTCTATTTTGGATTCGGGCACAATACCATTGATTGCGCTAAGTAATGGTAAAGTCCTGAGACAGGTTTTCTGTTATGGAAGCTCTATTTTGGATTCAGCCGTAATAACAATTTTTGCGCTAAGTAATTGTAAAGTCCTGAGTCAGTTATTTTATTTTATTATATGGAAGCTTCATTTTGGAGTCGGCCACAATTACATTGTTTGCGCAACGTAATTTTGTTATGGAGGCTCCTTTTTGGATTCGGGCACAATACCATTGATTGCGCTAAGTAATGGTAAAGTCCTGAGACAGGTTTTCTGTTATGGAAGCTCTATTTTGGATTCAGCCGTAATAACAATTTTTGCGCTAAGTAATTGTAAAGTCCTGAGTCAGTTATTTTATTTTATTATATGGAAGCTTCATTTTGGAGTCGGCCACAATTACATTGTTTGCGCAACGTAATTTTGTTATGGAGGCTCCTTTTTGGATTCGGGCACAATAGCATTGATTGCGCTAAGTAATTGTAAAGTCCTGAGTCAGTTATTATATTATATTTTATTATATGGAAGCTTTATTTTGGATTCGGCCACAATTACATTGTTTGCGCAACGTAATTTTGTTATGGAGGCTTCATTTTGTATTCGGGCACAATACCATTGATTGCGCTAAGTGATGGTAAAGTCCTGAGACAGGTTTTCTGTTATGGAAGCTCTATTTTGGATTCAGCCGTAATAACAATTTTTGCGCTAAGTAATGGTAAAGTCCTGAGTCAGTTATTTTATTTTATTATATGGAAGCTTCATTTTGGAGTCGGCCACAATTACATTGTTTGCGCAACGTAATTTTGTTATGGAGGCTCCTTTTTGGATTCGGGCACAATAGCATTGATTGCGCTAAGTAATTGTAAAGTCCTGAGTCAGTTATTTTATTTTATTTTATTTTATTATATGGAAGCTTTATTTTGATTCGGCCTAATTACATTGTTTGCGCAACGTAATTTTGTTATGGAGGCTTCATTTTGGATTCGGGCACAATACCATTGATTGCGCTAAGTGATGGTAAAGTCCTGAGACAGGTTTTCTGTTATGGAAGCTCTATTTTGGATTCAGCCGTAATAACAATTTTTGCGCTAAGTAATGGTAAAGTCCTGAGTCAGTTATTTTATTTTATTATATTGAAGCTTCATTTTGGAGTCGGCCACAATTACATTGTTTGCGCAACGTAATGTTGTTATGGAAGCTCCTTTTTGGATTCGGGCACAATAGCATTGTTTGCGCCAAGTAATGGCAAAGTGCTGATTCATTTATTTTGTTATGGAAGCTCCTTTTTGGACTCGTCCCCAATAACATTTTTTGCGCTATGTAATTGTAAAGTCCTGAGTCAGTTATTTTATTTTATTATATGAAAGCTTCATTTTGGATTCGGCCACAATTACATTGTTTGCGCAACGTAATTTTGTTATGGAGGCTTCATTTTGGATTCGGGCACAATACCATTGATTGCGCTAAGTAATGGTAAAGTCCTGAGACAGGTTTTCTGTTATGGAAGCTCTATTTTGGATTCAGCCGTAATAACAATTTTTGCGCTAAGTAATTGTAAAGTCCTGAGTCAGTTATTTTATTTTATTATATGGAAGCTTTATTTTGGATTCGGACATAATTACATTGTTTGCGCAACGTAATTTTGTTATGGAGGCTTCATTTTGGACTCGGGCACAATACCATTGATTGCGCTAAGTAATGGTAAAGTCCTGAGACAGGTTTTCTGTTATGGAAGCTCTATTTTGGATTCAGCCCTAAGAACAATTTTTGCGCTAAGTAATTGTAAAGTCCTGAGTCAGTTATTTTATTTTATTATATGGAAGCTTTATTTTGGATTCGGCCACAATTACATTGTTTGCGCAACGTAATTTTGTTATGGAGGCTTCATTTTGGATTCGGGCACAATACCATTGATTGCGCTAAGTAATGGTAAAGTCCTGAGACAGGTTTTCTGTTATGGAAGCTCTATTTTGGATTCAGCCGCAATAACAATTTTTGCGCTAAGTAATTGTAAAGTCCTGAGTCAGTTATTTTATTTTATTATATGGAAGCTTTATTTTGGATTCGGCCACAATTACATTGTTTGCGCAACGTAATTTTGTTATGGAGGCTTTTGTTATGGAGGCTTCATTTTGGATTCGGGCACAATACCATTGATTGCGCTAAGTAATGGTAAAGTCCTGAGACAGGTTTTCTGTTATGGAAGCTCTATTTTGTATTCAGCCGCAATAACAATTTTTGCGCTAAGTAATTGTAAAGTCCTGAGTCAGTTATTTTATTTTATTATATGGAAGCTTTATTTTGGATTCGGCCACAATTACATTGTTTGCGCAACGTAATTTTGTTATGGAGGCTTTTGTTATGGAGGCTTCATTTTGGATTCGGGCACAATACCATTGATTGCGGTAAGTAATGGTAAAGTCCTGAGACAGGTTTGCGCAACTTAATTTTGTTATGGAGGCTTCATTTTGGATTTGGGCACAATACCATTGATTGCGCTAAGTAATGGTAAAGTCCTGAGACAGGTTTTCTGTTATGGAAGCTCTATTTTGGATTCAGCCGTAATAACAATTTTTGCGCTAAGTAATTGTAAAGTCCTGAGTCAGTTATTTTATTTTATTATATGGACGCTTCATTTTGGAGTCGGCCACAATTACATTGTTTGCGCAACGTAATTTTGTTATTGAGGCTCCTTTTTGGATTCGGGCACAATAGCATTGATTGCGCTAAGTAATTGTAAAGTCCTGAGTCAGTTATTATATTATATTTTATTATATGGAAGCTTTATTTTGGATTCGGCCACAATTACATTGTTTGCGCAACGTAATTTTGTTATGGAGGCTTCATTTTGTATATCTTTGGGCACAATACCATTGATTGCGCTAATTAATGGTAAAGTCCTGAGACAGGTTTTCTGTTATGGAAGCTCTATTTTGGATTCAGCCGTAATAACAATTTTTGCGCTAAGTAATTGTAAAGTCCTGAGTCAGTTATTTTATTTTATTATATGGAAGCTTCATTTTGGAGTCGGCCACAATTACATTGTTTGCGCAACGTAATTTTGTTATGGAGGCTCCTTTTTGGATTCGGGCACAATAGCATTGATTGCGCTAAGTAATTGTAAAGTCCTGAGTCAGTTATTTTATTTTATTTTATTTTATTATATGGAAGCTTTATTTTGGATTCGGCCACAATTACATTGTTTGCGCAACGTAATTTTGTTATGGAGGCTTCATTTTGGATTCGGGCACAATACCATTGATTGCGCTAAGTAATGGTAAAGTCCTGAGACAGGTTTTCTGTTATGGAAGCTCTATTTTGGATTCAGCCGTAATAACAATTTTTGCGCTAAGTAATTGTAAAGTCCTGAGTCAGTTATTTTATTTTATTATATGGAAGCTTCATTTTGGATTCGGCCACAATTACATTGTTTGCGCAACGTAATGTTGTTATGGAAGCTCCTTTTTGGATTCGGTCCCAATAACATTGTTTGCGCCAAGTAATGGTAAAGTGCTGAGTCAGTTATTTTGTTATGGAAGCTCCTTTTTGGACTCGTCCCCAATAACATTGTTTGCGCTATGTAATTGTAAAGTCCTGAGTCAGTTATTTTATTTTATTATATGGAAGCTTCATTTTGGATTCGGCCACAATTACATTGTTTGCGCAACGTAATTTTGTTATGGAGGCTTCATTTTGGATTCGGGCACAATACCATTGATTGCGCTAAGTAATGGTAAAGTCCTGAGACAGGTTTTCTGTTATGGAAGCTCTATTTTGGATTCAGCCGTAATAACAATTTTTGCGCTAAGTAATTGTAAAGTCCTGAGTCAGTTATTTTATTTTATTATATGGAAGCTTTATTTTGGATTCGGACACAATTACATTGTTTGCGCAACGTAATTTTGTTATGGAGGCTTCATTTTGGATTCGGGCACAATACCATTGATTGCGCTAAGTAATGGTAAAGTCCTGAGACAGGTTTTCTGTTATGGAAGCTCTATTTTGGATTCAGCCGCTAAGAACAATTTTTGCGCTAAGTAATTGTAAAGTCCTGAGTCAGTTATTTTATTTTATTATATGGAAGCTTTATTTTGTATTCGGCCACAATTACATTGTTTGCGCAACGTAATTTTGTTATGGAGGCTTCATTTTGGATTCGGGCACAATACCATTGATTGCGGTAAGTAATGGTAAAGTCCTGAGACAGGTTTTCTGTTATGGAAGCTCTATTTTGGATTCAGCCGCAATAACAATTTTTGCGCTAAGTAATTGTAAAGTCCTGAGTCAGTTATTTTATTTTATTATATGGAAGCTTTATTTTGGATTCGGCCACAATTACATTGTTTGCGCAACGTAATTTTGTTATGGAGGCTTTTGTTATGGAGGCTTCATTTTGGATTCGGGCACAATACCATTGATTGCGCTAAGTAATGGTAAAGTCCTGAGACAGGTTTTCTGTTATGGAAGCTCTATTTTGGATTCAGCCGCAATAACAATTTTTGCGCTAAGTAATTGTAAAGTCCTGAGTCAGTTATTTTATTTTATTATATGGAAGCTTTATTTTGGATTCGGCCACAATTACATTGTTTGCGCAACGTAATTTTGTTATGGAGGCTTTTGTTATGGAGGCTTCATTTTGGATTCGGGCACAATACCATTGATTGCGCTAAGTAATGGTAAAGTCCTGAGACAGGTTTTCTGTTATGGAAGCTCTATTTTGGATTCAGCCGTAATAACAATTTTTGCGCTAAGTAATTGTAAAGTCCTGAGTCAGTTATTTTATTTTATTATATGTAAGCTTTATTTTGGATTCGGCCACAATTACATTGTTTGCGCAACGTAATTTTGTTATGGAGGCTCCTTTTTGAATTCGGGCACAATACCATTGATTGCGCTTAGTAATTGTAAAGTGCTGAGTCAGTTATTTTGTTATGGAAGCTCCTTTTTGGACTCGTCCCCAATAACATTGTTTGCGCTATGTAATTGTAAAGTCCTGAGTCAGTTATTTTGTTATGGAATCCCCATTTTGGATTCGGCCACAAAAACATTGTTTGCGCTTAGTAATTGTAAAGTCCTGAGTCAGTTATTTTGTTATGGAAGCTCTATTTTGGATTCAGCCGCAATAACAATTTTTGCGCTAAGTAATTGTAAAGTCCTGAGTCAGTTATTTTATTTTATTATATGGAAGCTTTATTTTGGATTCGGCCACAATTACATTGTTTGCGCAACGTAATTTTGTTATGGAGGCTTCATTTTTGATTCGGGCACAATACCATTGATTGCGCTAAGTAATGGTAAAGTCCTGAGTTAGTTATTTTGTTGTGGAAGCTCTATTTTGGATTCAGCCGCAATAACAATTTTTGCGCCAAGTAATTGTAAAGTCCTGAGTCAGTTATTTTATTTTATTATATGGGAGCTTCATTTTAGATTCGGCCACAATAACATTGTTTGCGCTAAGTAATAATAAAGTCTTGAGCCAGTTATTTTGCTATGGAAGCTCCATTTTGGATTCGGGCACAATTACAATGTTTGCGCTAAGTAATGGTAAAGTCCTGTGTCAGTTATTTTGTTATGGAAGCTCTATTTTGGAGTCGGCAATAACAATTGCTAAATTGTAAAGTCTAATTTTTTTATTTTATTATATGGAAGCTTTATTTTGGATTCGGCCACAATTACATTGTTTGCGCAACGTAATTTTGTTATGGAGGCTTCATTTTTGATTCGGGCACAATACCATTGATTGCGCTAAGTAATGGTAAAGTCCTGAGTTAGTTATTTTGTTGTGGAAGCTCTATTTTGGATTCAGCCGCAATAACAATTTTTGCGCCAAGTAATTGTAAAGTCCTGAGTCAGTTATTTTATTTTATTATATGGGAGCTTCATTTTAGATTCGGCCACAATAACATTGTTTGCGCTAAGTAATAATAAAGTCTTGAGCCAGTTATTTTGCTATGGAAGCTCCATTTTGGAATAGGGCACAATTAAAATTTTTGCTCTAAGTAATGGTAAAGTTCTGTGTCAGTTATTTTGTTATGAAAGCTTAATTTTGGAATCGGACACAATTGCTTTGTTTGCGCAACGTAATGTTGTTATGGAAGCTCCTTTTTGGATTCGGCCCCAATAACATTGTTTGCGCCAAGTAATAGCAAAGTGCTGAGTCAGTTATTTTGTTATGGAAGCTCCTTTTTGGACTCGTCACCAATAACATTGTTTGCGCTATGTAATTGTAAAGTCCTGAGTCAGTTATTTTGTTATGGAATCCCCATTTTGGATTCGGCCACAAAAACATTGTTTGCGCTTAGTAATTGTAAAGTCCTGAGTCAGTTATTTTGTTATGGAAGCTCTATTTTGGATTCAGCCGCAATAACAATTTTTTGCGCTAAGTAATTGTAAAGTCCTGAGTCAGTTATTTTATTTTATTATATGGAAGCTTTATTTTGGATTCGGCCACAATTACATTGTTTGCGCAACGTAATTTTGTTATGGAGGCTTCATTTTTGGATTCGGGCACAATACCATTGATTGCGCTAAGTAATGGTAAAGTCCTGAGTTAGTTATTTTGTTATGGAAGCTCTATTTTGGATTCAGCCGCAATAACAATTTTTTGCGCTAAGTAATTGTAAAGTCCTGAGTCAGTTATTTTATTTTATTATATGGAAGCTTCATTTTGGATTCGGCCACAATAACATTGTTTGCGCTAAGTAATAATAAAGTCTTGAGCCAGTTATTTTGCTATGGAAGCTCCATTTTGGAATCGGTCACAATAACATTTTTTGCTCTAAGTAATGGTAAAGTTCTGTGTCAGTTATTTTGTTTATGAAAACTTAATTTTGGAGTCGGACACAATTACTTTGTTTGCGCAACGTAATTTTGTTATGGAAGCTCCTTTTTTGGATTCGGACCCAATAACATTGTTTGCGCTTAGTAATTGTAAGGTCCTGAGTCAGTTATTTTGTTATGGGAGCTCTATTTTGGATTCAGCCGCAATAACAATTTTTGCGCTAAGTAATTGTAAAGTCCTGCCAATAAAAGTCAGTTATTTTATTTTATTATATGGAAGCTTCATTTTGGATTCGGCCACAATTACATTGTTTGCGCAACGTAATTTTGTTATGGAGGCTTCACTTTTGATTCGGGCACAATACCATTGATTGCGCTAAGTAATGGTAAAGTCCTGGTTCAGTTAATCTGTTATGAAGTCTCCATTTTGGATTAAGCCGCAATAGCATTGTTTGCGCTAAGTAATTGTGTTAGGAAAATCCATTTTATAATTATTTTGATTCGGCCACAATATCATTGTTTGCGCTAAGTAAGTCTTGAGCCAGTTATTTTGCTATGGAAGCTCTATTTTGGAATCGGTCACAATTACATGTTTTGCTTTAAGTAATGGTAAAGTTCTGTGTCAGTTATTTTGTTATGAAAACTTAATTTTGGAGTCGGACACAATTGCTTTGTTTGCGCAACGTAATGTTGTTATGGAAGCTCCTTTTTGGATTCGGCCCCAATAACATTGTTTGCGCCAAGTAATGGCAAAGTGCTGAGTCAGTTATTTTGTTATGGAAGCTCCTTTTTGGACTCGTCCCCAATAACATTGTTTGCGCTATGTAATTGTAAAGTCCTGAGTCAGTTATTTTGTTATGGAATCCCCATTTTGGATTCGGCCACAAAAACATTGTTTGCGCTTAGTAATTGTAAAGTCCTGAGTCAGTTATTTTGTTATGGAAGCTCTATTTTGGATTCAGCCGCAATAACAATTTTTGCGCTAAGTAATTGTAAAGTCCTGAGTCAGTTATTTTATTTTATTATATGGAAGCTTTATTTTGGATTCGGCCACAATTACATTGTTTGCGCAACGTAATTTTGTTATGGAGGCTTCATTTTTGATTCGGGCACAATACCATTGATTGCGCTAAGTAATGGTAAAGTCCTGAGTTAGTTATTTCTGTTATGGAAGCTCTATTTTGGATTCAGCCGCAATAACAATTTTTGCGCTAAGTAATTGTAAAGTCCTGAGTCAGTTATTTTATTTTATTATATGGAAGCTTCATTTTGGATTAGGCCGCAATAACATTGTTTGCGCTAAGTAATAATAAAGTCTTGAGCCAGTTATTTTGCTATGGAAGCTCCATTTTGGAATCGGTCACAATTACATTGTTTGCGCTAAGTAATGGTAAAGTTCTGTGTCAGTTATTTTGTTATGGAAGCTTAATTTTGGAGTCGGCCACAATTGCTTGTTTGCGCAACGTAATAGTTGTTATGGAAGCTCCTTTTTTGATTCGGCCCCAATAACATTGTTTGCGCTATTAAATTGTAAAGTCCTGAGTCAGTTATTTTGTTATGGAATCTCCATTTTGGATTCGGCCACAAAAACATTGTTTGCGCTTAGTAATTGTAAGGTCCTGAGTCAGTTATTTTGTTATGGGTGCTCTATTTTGGATTCAGCCGCAATAACAATTTTTGCGCTAAGTAATTGTAAAGTCCTGAGTCAGTTATTTTATTTTATTATATGGAAGCTTCATTTTGGATTCGGACACAATTACATTGTTTGCGCAACGTAATTTTGTTATGGAGGCTTCATTTTGGATTCGGGCACAATACCATTGATTGCGCTAAGTAATGGTAAAGTCCTGAGACAGGTTTTCTGTTATGGAAGCTCTATTTTGGATTCAGACGTAATAACAATTTTTGCGCCAAGTAATTGTAAAGTCCTGAGTCAGTTATTTTATTTTATTATATGGAAGCTTCATTTTGGGGTCGGCCACAATTACATTGTTTGCGCAACGTAATTTTGTTATGGAGGCTTCATTTTGGATTCGGGCACAATACCATTGATTGCGGTAAGTAATGGTAAAGTCCTGAGACAGGTTTTCTGTTATGGAAGCTCTATTTTGTATTCAGCCGCAATAACAATTTTTGCGCTAAGTAATTGTAAAGTCCTTCCATATAAAAGTCAGTTATTTTATTTTATTATATGGAAGCTTCATTTTGGATTCGGCCACAATTACATTGTTTGCGCAACGTAATTTTGTTATGGAGGCTTCACTTTTGATTCGGGCACAATACCATTGATTGCGCTAAGTAATGGTAAAGTCCTGGGTCAGTTAATCTGTAATTCTCAATTTTGGATTAAACCGCAATAGCATTGTTTGCGCTAAGTAATTGTGTTAGGGAAACTCCATTTTAGATTCGGCCACAATATCATTGTTTGCGCTAAGTAAGTCTTGAGCCAGTTATTTTGCTATGGAAGCTCCATTTTGGAATCGGTCACAATTACATGTTTGCTCTAAGTAATGGTAAAGTTCTGTGTCAGTTATTTTGTTATGAAAGCTTAATTTTGGAGTCGGACACAATTGCTGTGTTTGCGCAACGTAAAGTTGTTATGGAAGCTCCTTTTTGGATTCGGCCCCAATAACATTGTTTGCGCTAAGTAATTGTAAAGTGCTGAGTCAGTTATTTTGTTATGGGAGCTCCTTTTTGGACTCGTCCCCAATAACATTGTTTGCTTTATTTTGGATTCGGTCACAATTGCATTGTTTGCGCAACGTAATTTTGTTATGGAGGCTTCATTTTTGGATTCGGGCACAATACCATTGATTGCGCTAAGTAATGGTAAAGTCCTGAGTTAGTTATTTTGTTATGGAAGCTCTATTTTGGATTCAGCCGCAATAACAATTTTTGCGCTAAGTAATTGTAAAGTCCTGAGTCAGTTATTTTATTTTATTATATGGAAGCTTCATTTTGGATTCGGCCACAATAACATTGTTTGCGCTAAGTAATAATAAAGTCTTGAGCCAGTTATTTTGCTATGGAAGCTCCATTTTGGATTCGGTCACAATAACATTGTTTGCGCTAAGTAATGGTAAAGTTCTGTGTCAGTTATTTTGTTATGAACGCTTAATTTTGGAGTCGGACACAATTGCTGTGTTTGCGCAACGTAATGTTGTTATGGAAGCTCCTATTTTGGATTCGGCCCCAATAACATTGTTTGCGCCAAGTAATTGTAAAGTGCTGAGTCAGTTATTTTGTTATGGAAGCTCCTTTTTGGACTCGCCCCAATAACATTGTTTGCTTTATTTTGGATTCGGTCACAATTACATTGTTTGCGCAACGTAATTTTGTTATGGAGGCTTCATTTTTGATTCGGGCACAATACCATTGATTGCGCTAAGTAATGGTAAAGTCCTGAGTTAGTTATTTTGTTGTGGAAGCTCTATTTTGGATTCAGCCGCAATAACAATTTTTGCGCTAAGTAATTGTAAAGTCCTGAGTCAGTTATTTTATTTTATTATATGGGAGCTTCATTTTAGATTCGGCCACAATAACATTGTTTGCGCTAAGTAATAATAAAGTCTTGAGCCAGTTATTTTGCTATGGAAGCTCCATTTTGGAATCGGTCACAATTACATTTTTTGCTCTAAGTAATGGTAAAGTTCTGTGTCAGTTATTTTGTTATGAAAGCTTAATTTTGGAGTCGGGCACAATTGCTTTGTTTGCGCAACGTAATGTTGTTATGGAAGCTCCTTTTTGGATTCGGCCCCAATAACATTGTTTGCGCCAAGTAATAGCAAAGTGCTGAGTCAGCTATTTTGTTATGGAAGCTCCTTTTTGGACTCGTCCCCAATAACATTGTTTGCTTTATTTTGGATTCGGTCACAATTGCATTGTTTGCGCAACGTAATTTTGTTATGGAGGCTTCATTTTTGATTCGGGCACAATACCATTGATTGCGCTAAGTAATGGTAAAGTCCTGAGTTAGTTATTTTGTTGTGGAAGCTCTATTTTGGATTCAGCCGCAATAACAATTTTTGCGCCAAGTAATTGTAAAGTCCTGAGTCAGTTATTTTATTTTATTATATGGGAGCTTCATTTTAGATTCGGCCACAATAACATTGTTTGCGCTAAGTAATAATAAAGTCTTGAGCCAGTTATTTTGCTATGGAAGCTCCATTTTGGAATCGGTCACAATTACATTTTTTGCTCTAAGTAATGGTAAAGTTCTGTGTCAGTTATTTTGTTATGAACGCTTAATTTTGGAGTCGGACACAATTGCTGTGTTTGCGCAACGTAAAGTTGTTATGGAAGCTCCTTTTTGGATTCGGCCCCAATAACATTGTTTGCGCCAAGTAATGGCAAAGTGCTGAGTCATTTATTTTGTTATGGAAGCTCCTTTTTGGACTCTTCCCCAATAACATTGTTTGCGCTATGTAATTGTAAAGTCCTGAGCCAGTTATTTTGTTATGGAATCCCCATTTTGGATTCGGCCACAATACACATTGTTTGCGCTAAGTAATTGTAAAGTCCTGAGTCAGTTATTTTGTTATGGAAGCTCTATTTTGGATTCAGCCGCAATAACAATTTTTGCGCTAAGTAATTGTAAAGTCCTGAGTCAGTTATTTTATTTTATTATATGGAAGCTTTATTTTGGATTCGGACACAATTACATTGTTTGCGCAACGTAATTTTGTTATGGAGGCTTCATTTTGGATTCGGGCACAATACCATTGATTGCGCTAAGTAATGGTAAAGTCCTGAGACAGGTTTTCTGTTATGGAAGCTCTATTTTGGATTCAGCCGTAATAACAATTTTTGCGCCAAGTAATTGTAAAGTCCTGAGTCAGTTATTTTATTTTATTATATGGAAGCTTCATTTTGGGGTCGGCCACAATTACATTGTTTGCGCAACGTAATTTTGTTATGGAGGCTTCATTTTGGATTCGGGCACAATTTTTGCGCTAAGTAATTGTAAAGTCCTGAGTCAGTTATTTTATTTTATTATATGGAAGCTTCATTTTGGAGTCGGCCACAATTACATTGTTTGCCCAACGTAATTTTGTTATGGAGGCTTCATTTTGGATTCGGGCACAATACCATTGATTGCGGTAAGTAATGGTAAAGTCCTGAGACAGGTTTTCTGTTATGGAAGCTCTATTTTGCATTCAGCCGCAATAACAATTTTTGCGCTAAGTAACTGTAAAGTCCTGAGTCAGTTATTTTATTTTATTATATGGAAGCTTTATTTTGGATTCGGGCACAATACCATTGATTGCGCTAAGTGATGGTAAAGTCCTTAGTCAGTTATTTTGTTATGGAAGCTCTATTTTGGATTCAGCCGCAATAACAATTTTTGCGCTAAGTAATTGTAAAGTCCTGAGGTGATGGTAAAGTCCTGAGACAGGTTTTCTGTTATGGAAGCTCTATTTTGGATTCAGCCGTAATAACAATTTTTGCGCTAAGTAATTGTAAAGTCCTGAGTCAGTTATTTTATTTTATTATATGGAAGCTTTATTTTGGATTCGGCCACAATTACATTGTTTGCGCAACGTAATTTTGTTATGGAGGCTTTATTTTGGATTCGGGCACAATACCATTGATTGCGCTAAGTGATGGTAAAGTCCTGAGTCAGTTATTTTGTTATGGAAGCTCTATTTTGGATTCAGCCGCAATAACAATTTTTGCGCTAAGTAATTGTAAAGTCCTGAGTCAGTTATTTTATTTTATTATATGGTATCTTCATTTTGGATTCGGCCACAATTACATTGTTTGCGCAACGTAATTTTGTTATGGAGGCTTCATTTTGGATTCGGGGACAATACCATTGATTGCGCTAAGTAATGGTAAAGTCCTGAGACAGGTTTTCTGTTATGGAAGCTCTATTTTGGATTCAGCCGTAATAACAATTTTTGCGCTAAGTAATTGTAAAGTCCTGAGTCAGTTATTTTATTTTATTATATGGAAGCTTTATTTTGGATTCGGCCACAATTACATTGTTTGCGCAACGTAATTTTGTTATGGAGGCTTTATTTTGGATTCGGGCACAATACCATTGATTGCGCTAAGTGATGGTAAAGTCCTGAGACAGGTTTTCTGTTATGGAAGCTCTATTTTGGATTCAGCCGTAATAACAATTTTTGCGCTAAGTAATTGTAAAGTCCTGAGTCAGTTATTTTATTTTATTATATGGAAGCTTCATTTTGGATTCGGCCACAATTACATTGTTTGCGCAACGTAATTTTGTTATGGAGGCTTCATTTTGGATTCGGGCACAATACCATTGATTGCGCTAAGTAATGGTAAAGTCCTGAGTTAGTTATTTTGTTGTGGAAGCTCCATTTTGGATTCAGCCGCAATAACAATTTTTGCGCCAAGTAATTGTAAAGTCCTGAGTCAGTTATTTTATTTTATTATATGGAAGCTTCATTTTGGATTCGGCCACAATAACATTGTTTGCGCTAAGTAATAATAAAGTCTTGAGCCAGTTATTTTGTTATGGAAGCTCCATTTTGGATTCGGGCACAATAACATTTTTTGCGCTAAGTAATGGTAAAGTCCTGGTCAGTTATTTTGTTATGGAAGCTTAATTTTGGAGTCGGCAATAACATTGCTTTGCGCTAGTTATTTTATTTTATTATATGGAAGCTTTATTTTGGATTCGGCCACAATTACATTGTTTGCGCAACGTAATTTTGTTATGGAGGCTTCATTTTGGATTCGGGCACAATACCATTGATTGCGCTAAGTAATGGTAAAGTCCTGAGTTAGTTATTTTGTTATGGAAGCTCTATTTTGGATTCAGCCGCAATAACATTGTTTGCGCTAAGTAATTGTAAAGTCCTGAGTCAGTTATTTTATTTTATTATATGGAAGCTTCATTTTGGATTCGGCCACAATAACATTGTTTGCGCTAAGTAATAATAAAGTCTTGAGCCAGTTATTTTGCTATGGAAGCTCCATTTTGGATTCGGGCACAATTAAAATTTTTGCGCTAAGTAATGGTAAAGTTCTGTGTCAGTTATTTTGTTATGGAAGCTTAATTTTGGAATCGGACACAATTACTTTGTTTGCGCAACGTAATGTTGTTATGGAAGCTCCTTTTTGTGGATTCGGCCCCAATAACATTGTTTGCGCCAAGTAATAGTAAAGTGCTGAGTCAGTTATTTTGTTATGGAAGCTCCTTTTTGGACTCGTCACCAATAACATTGTTTGCGCTATGTAATTGTAAAGTCCTGAGTCAGTTATTTTGTTATGGAATCTCCATTTTGGATTCGGCCACAAAAACATTGTTTGCGCTAAGTAATTGTAAAGTCCTGAGTCAGTTATTTTGTTATGGAAGCTCTATTTTGGATTCAGCCGCAATAACAATTTTTGCGCTAAGTAATTGTAAAGTCCTGAGTCAGTTATTTTATTTTATTATATGGAAGCTTCATTTTGGATTCGGCCACAATTACATTGTTTGCGCAACGTAATTTTGTTATGGAGGCTTCATTTTTGATTCGGGCACAATACCATTGATTGCGCTAAGTAATGGTAAAGTCCTGAGTTAGTTTTTTTGTTATGGAAGCTCTATTTTGGATTCAGCCGCAATAACAATTTTTGCGCTAAGTAATTGTAAAGTCCTGAGTCAGTTATTTTATTTTATTATATGGAAGCTTCATTTTGGATTCGGCCACAATAACATTGTTTGCGCTAAGTAATAGTAAAGTCTTGAGCCAGTTATTTTGCTATGGAAGCTCCATTTTGGAATCGGCCACAATTAACATTTTTTGCGCTAAGTAATGGTAAAGTTCTGTGTCAGTTATTTTGTTATGGAAGCTTATTTTGGAGTCGGACACAATTACATTGTTTGCGCAACGTAAAGTTTTGTTATGGAAGCTCCATTTTGGATTCGGATTCGGACCCAATAACATTGTTTGCGCTAAGTAATTGTAAAGTCCTGAGTCAGTTATTTTGTTATGGAAGCTCTATTTTGGATTCAGCCGCAATAACAATTTTTTGCGCTAAGTAATTGTAAAGTCCTTCCATATAAAAGTCAGTTATTTTATTTTATTATATGGAAGCTTCATTTTGGATTCGGCCACAATTACATTGTTTGCGCAACGTAATTTTGTTATGGAGGCTTCACTTTTGATTCGGGCACAATACCATTGATTGCGCTAAGTAATGGTAAAGTCCTGGTTCAGTTAATCTGTAATTCTCCATTTTGGATTAAGCCGCAATAACATTGTTTGCGCTAAGTAATTGTGTTAAAAATACCATTTTGGATTCGGCCACAATAACATTGTTTGCGCTAAGTAAAGTCTTGAGCCAGTTATTTTGCTATGGAAGCTCTATTTTGGATTCGGTCACAATTACATTTTTTGCGCTAAGTAATGGTAAAGTTCTGTGTCAGTTATTTTGTTATGGAAGCTTAATTTTGGAGTCGGCCACAATTGCTTTGTTTGCGCAACGTAATGTTGTTATGGAAGCTCCTTTTTGGATTCGGTCCCAATAACATTGTTTGCGCCAAGTAATGGTAAAGTGCTGAGTCAGTTATTTTGTTATGGAAGCTCCTTTTTGGACTCGTCCCCAATAACATTGTTTGCGCTATGTAATTGTAAAGTCCTGAGTCAGTTATTTTGTTATGGAATCTCCATTTTGGATTCGGCCACAATAACATTGTTTGCGCTAAGTAATTGTAAAGTCCTGAGTCAGTTATTTTGTTATGGAAGCTCTATTTTGGATTCAGCCGCAATAACAATTTTTGCGCTAAGTAATTGTAAAGTCCTGAGTCAGTTATTTTATTTTATTATATGGAAGCTTTATTTTGGATTCGGCCACAATTACATTGTTTGCGCAACGTAATTTTGTTATGGAGGCTTCATTTTGGATTCGGACACAACAACATTGTTTGCGCTAAGTAATGGTAAAGTGTCAGTTATTCTGTTATAGAAGCTCTATTTTGGATTCAGCCGCAATAACATTGTTTGCGCTAAGTAATTGTAAAGTCCTGAGTCAGTTATTTTGTTATGGAAGCTCCATTTTGGATTCGGCCACAATAACATTGTTTGCGCTAAGTAATTGTAAAGTCCTGAGTCAGTTATTTTGTTATGGAAGCTCCATTTTGGATTCGGCCACAATAACATTGTTTGCGCTAAGTAATGGTAAAGTGTCAGTTATTCTGTTATAGAAGCTCTATTTTGGATTCGGCCGCATTAACATTGTTTGCGCTAAGTAATTGTAAAGTCCTGAGTCAGTTATTTTGTTATGGAATCTCCATTTGGATTCGGCCACAACAACATTGTTTGCGCTAAGTAATGGTAAAGTGTCAGTTATTCTGTTATAGAAGCTCTATTTTGGATTCAGCCGCAATAACATTGTTTGCGCTAAGTAATTGTAAAGTGCTGAGTCAGTTATTTTATTTTATTATATGGAAGCTTCATTTTGGATTCGGCCACAATTACATTGTTTGCGCAACGTAATTTTGTTATGGAGGCTTCATTTTGGATTCGGGCACAATACCATTGATTGCGGTAAGTAATGGTAAAGTCCTGAGACAGGTTTTCTGTTATGGAAGCTCTATTTTGTATTCAGCCGCAATAACAATTTTTGCGCTAAGTAATTGTAAAGTCCTTCCATATAAAAGTCAGTTATTTTATTTTATTATATGGAAGCTTCATTTTGGATTCGGCCACAATTACATTGTTTGCGCAACGTAATTTTGTTATGGAGGCTTCATTTTGGATTCGGGCACAATACCATTGATTGCGCTAAGTAATGGTAAAGTCCTGAGACAGGTTTTCTGTTATGGAAGCTCTATTTTGTATTCAGCCGCAATAACAATTTTTGCGCTAAGTAATTGTAAAGTCCTTCCATATAAAAGTCAGTTATTTTATTTTATTATATGGAAGCTTCATTTTGGATTCGGCCACAATTACATTGTTTGCGCAACGTAATTTTGTTATGGAGGCTTCACTTTTGATTCGGGCACAATACCATTGATTGCGCTAAGTAATGGTAAAGTCCTGGGTCAGTTAATCTGTAATTCCAATTTTGGATTAAACCGCAATAGCATTGTTTGCGCTAAGTTATTCTGTTATGGAAGCTCCATTTTGGATTCGGCCACAATAACATTGTTTGCGCTAAGTAATTGTAAGTCCTGAGCCAGTTATTTTGCTATGGAAGCTCCATTTTGGAATCGGTCACAATTACATGTTTGCGCTAAGTAATGGTAAAGTTCTGTGTCAGTTATTTTGTTATAGGAAGCTTCATTTTGGATTCGGCCACAATTACATTGTTTGCGCAACGTAATGTTGTTATGGAAGCTCCTTTTTGGATTCGGTCCCAATAACATTGTTTGCGCCAAGTAATGGTAAAGTGCTGAGTCAGTTATTTTGTTATGGAAGCTCCTTTTTGGACTCGTCCCCAATAACATTGTTTGCTTTATTTTGGATTCGGTCACAATTGCATTGTTTGCGCAACGTAATTTTGTTATGGAGGCTTCATTTTGGATTCGGGCACAATACCATTGTTTGCGCTAAGTAATGGTAAAGTCCTGAGTCAGTTATTTTGTTATGGAAGCTCTATTTTGGATTCAGCCGCAATAACAATTTTTGCGCTAAGTAATTGTAAAGTCCTGAGTCAGTTATTTTATTTTATTATATGGAAGCTTCATTTTAGATTCGGCCACAATAACATTGTTTGCGCTAAGTAATAGTAAAGTCTTGAGCCAGTTATTTTGCTATGGAAGCTCCATTTTGGATTCGGTCACAATAACATTTTTTGCGCTAAGTAATGGTAAAGTCCTGAGTCAGTTATTTTGTTATGGAACGCTTCATTTTGGAGTCGGACACAATTACATGTTTGCGCAACGTAATGTTGTTATGGAAGCTCCATTTTGGATTCGGCCCCAATAACATTGTTTGCGCCAAGTAATAGAAAGTAAAGTGCTGAGTCAGCTATTTTGTTATGGAAGCTCCTTTTTGGACTTCCAATAACATTGTTTGCTTTATTTTGGATTCGGTCACAATTACATTGTTTGCGCAACGTAATTTTTGTTATGGAGGCTTCATTTTGGATTCGGGCACAATACCATTGATTGCGCTAAGTAATGGTAAAGTCCTGAGTCAGTTATTTTGTTATGGAAGCTCTATTTTGGATTCAGCCGCAATAACAATTTTTGCGCTAAGTAATTGTAAAGTCCTGAGTCAGTTTTTTTGTTATGGAAGCTCCATTTTGGATTCGGCCACAATAACATTGTTTGCGCTAAGTAATTGTAAAGTGCTGAGTCAGTTATTCTGTTATGGAAGCTCCATTTTGGATTCGGCCACAATAACATTGTTTGCGCTAAGTAATTGTAAAGTCCTGAGTCAGTTATTCTGTTATGGAAGCTCCATTTTGGAGTCGGCCACAATTGCATTGTTTGCGCAAATAATTTGTTATGAAGCTCCATTTTTGTTATGGAAGCTCCATTTTGGATTCGGCCGCAATAACATTGTTTGCGCTAAGTAATTGTAAAGTGCTGAGTCAGTTATTTTGTTATTTTTTTTGGACTCGCCAATAACATTGTTTGCTTTATTTTGGATTCGGCCACAATTACATTGTTTGCGCAACGTAATTTTGTTATGGAGGCTTCATTTTGGATTCGGGCACAATACCATTGATTGCGCTAAGTAATGGTAAAGTCCTGAGTCAGTTATTTTGTTATGGAAGCTCTATTTTGGATTCAGCCGCAATAACAATTTTTGCGCTAAGTAATTGTAAAGTCCTGAGTCAGTTATTTTGTTATGGAAGCTCCATTTTGGATTCGGCCACAATAACATTGTTTGCGCTAAGTAATTGTAAAGTCCTGAGTCAGTTATTCTGTTATGGAAGCTCCATTTTGGATTCGGCCACAATAACATTGTTTGCGCTAAGTAATGGTAAAGTCCTGAGTCAGTTATTTTGTTATGGAAGCTTAATTTTGGAGTCGGACACAATTGCATTGTTTGCGCAACGTAAAGTTGTTATGGAAGCTCCTTTTTGGATTCGGCCCCAATAACATTGTTTGCGCCAAGTAATGGTAAAGTGCTGAGTCATTTATTTTGTTATGGAAGCTCCTTTTTGGACTCGTCCCCAATAACATTGTTTGCGCTATGTAATTGTAAAGTCCTGAGTCAGTTATTTTGTTATGGAATCTCCATTTGGATTCGGCCACAACAACATTGTTTGCGCTAAGTAATTGTAAAGTCCTGAGTCAGTTATTTTGTTATGGAAGCTCTATTTTGGATTCAGCCGCAATAACAATTTTTGCGCTAAGTAATTGTAAAGTCCTGAGTCAGTTATTTTATTTTATTATATGGAAGCTTCATTTTGGATTCGGCCACAATTACATTGTTTGCGCAACGTAATTTTGTTATGGAGGCTTCATTTTGGATTCGGGCACAATACCATTGATTGCGCTAAGTAATGGTAAAGTCCTGAGACAGGTTTTCTGTTATGGAAGCTCTATTTTGGATTCAGCCGTAATAACAATTTTTTGCGCTAAGTAATTGTAAAGTCCTGAGTCAGTTATTTTATTTTATTATATGGAAGCTTCATTTTGGATTCGGCCACAATTACATTGTTTGCGCAACGTAATTTTGTTATGGAGGCTTCATTTTGGATTCGGGCACAATAACATTGTTTCGCTAAGTAATTGTAAAGTCCTGAGTCAGTTATTTTATTTTTATTATATGGAAGCTTCATTTTGGAGTCGGCCACAATTACATTGTTTGCGCAACGTAATTTTGTTATGGAGGCTTCATTTTGGATTCGGGCACAATACCATTGATTGCGCTAAGTAATGGTAAAGTCCTGAGACAGGTTTTCTGTTATGGAAGCTCTATTTTGGATTCAGCCGCAATAACCATTTTTGCGCTAAGTAATTGTAAAGTCCTGAGTCAGTGTTTTTATTTTATTATATGGAAGCTTTATTTTGGATTCGGCCACAATAACATTGTTTGCGCTAAGTAATGGTAAAGTGTCAGTTATTTTGTTATGGAAGCTCTATTTTGGATTCAGCCGCAATAACATTTTTTGCGCTAAGTAATTGTAAAGTACTGTTATGGAAGCTCTATTTTGGATTCAGCCGTAATAACAATTTTTGCGCTAAGTAATTGTAAAGTCCTGAGTCAGTGTTTTTATTTTATTATATGGAAGCTTTATTTTGGATTCGGCCACAATTACATTGTTTGCGCAACGTAATTTTGTTATGGAGGCTGCATTTTGGATTCGGGCACAATAACATTGATTGCGCTAAGTAATGGTAAAGACCTGAGACAGGTTTTCTGTTATGTAAGCTCTATTTTGGATTTAGCCGCTATAACAATTTTTGCGCTAAGTAATTGTAAAGTCCTGAGTCAGTGTTTTTATTTTATTATATGGAAGCTTTATTTTGGATTCGGCCACAATTACATTGTTTGCGCAACGTAATTTTGTTATGGAGGCTGCATTTTGGATTCGGGCACAATAACATTGATTGCGCTAAGTAATGGTAAAGTCCTGAGACAGGTTTTCTGTTATGGAAGCTCTATTTTGGATTCAGCCGTAATAACAATTTTTGCGCTAAGTAATTGTAAAGTCCTGAGTCAGTTATTTTATTTTATTATATGGAAGCTTCATTTTGGAGTCGGCCACAATTACATTGTTTGCGCAACGTAATTTTGTTATGGAGGCTTTATTTTGGATTCGGGCACAATACCATTGATTGCGCTAAGTAATGGTAAAGTCCTGAGACAGGTTTTCTGTTATGGAAGCTCTATTTTGGATTCAGCCGTCAGTTATTTTATTTTATTATATGGAAGCTTCATTTTGGATTCGGCCACAATTACATTGTTTGCGCAACGTAATTTTGTTATGGAGGCTTCATTTTTGATTCGGGCACAATACCATTGATTGCGCTAAGTAATGTTAAAGTCCTGAGTTAGTTATTTTGTTGTTGAAGCTCTATTTTGGATTCAGCCGCAATAACAATTTTTGCGCTAAGTAATTGTAAAGTCCTGAGTCAGTTATTTTATTTTATTTTATTATATGGAAGCTTCATTTTGGATTCGGCCACAATTACATTGTTTGCGCAACGTAATTTTGTTATGGAGGCTTCATTTTGATTCGGGCACAATACCATTGATTGCGCTAAGTAATTGTAAAGTCTTGAGCCAGTTATTTTGCTATGAAGCACAATACATTGTTTGCGCAACGTAATGTTGTTATGGAAGCTCCTTTTTTGGATTCGGCCCCAATAACATTGTTTGCGCCAAGTAATGGTAAAGTGCTGAGTCATTTATTTTGTTATGGAAGCTCCTTTTTGGACTCGTCCCCAATAACATTGTTTGCGCTAAGTAATTGTAAAGTCCTGAGTCAGTTATTTTGTTATGGAATCTCCATTTTGGATTCGGCCACAATAACATTGTTTGCGCTAAGTAATTGTAAAGTCCTGAGTCAGTTATTTTGTTATGGAAGCTCTATTTTGGATTCAGCCGCAATAACAATTTTTGCGCTAAGTAATTGTAAAGTCCTGAGTCAGTTATTTTATTTTATTATATGGAAGCTTCATTTTGGAGTCGGCCACAATTACATTGTTTGCGCAACGTAATTTTGTTATGGAGGCTTCATTTTGGATTCGGGCACAATACCATTGATTGCGCTAAGTAATGGTAAAGTCCTGAGACAGGTTTTCTGTTATGGAAGCTCTATTTTGGATTCAGCCGTAATAACAATTTTTGCGCTAAGTAATTGTAAAGTCCTGAGTCAGTTATTTTATTTTATTATATGGAAGCTTCATTTTGGGGTCGGCCACAATTACATTGTTTGCGCAACGTAATTTTGTTTACAAGTTTGCCACGTAATTTTGTTATGGAGGCTTCATTTTGGATTCGGCCGCATTAACATTGTTTGCGCTAAGTAATTGTACAGTCCTGAGTCAGTTTTTTTGTTATGGAAGCTCCATTTTGGAGTCGGCCACAATAACATTGTTTGCGCTAAGTAATTGTAAAGTCCTGAGTCAGTTATTTTATTTTATTATATGGAAGCTTCATTTTGGATTCGGCCACAATTACATTGTTTGCGCAACTTAATTTTGTTATGGAGGCTTTATTTTGGATTCGGGCACAATACCATTGATTGCGCTAAGTAATGGTAAAGTCCTGAGACAGGTTTGCGCAACTTAATTTTGTTATGGAGGCTTCATTTTGGATTCGGGCACAATACCATTGATTGCGCTAAGTAATGGTAAAGTCCTGAGACAGGTTTTCTGTTATGGAAGCTCTATTTTGGATTCAGCCGTAATAACAATTTTTGCGCTAAGTAATTGTAAAGTCCTGAGTCAGTTATTTTATTTTATTATATGGAAGCTTCATTTTGGAGTCGGCCACAATTACATTGTTTGCGCAACGTAATTTTGTTATGGAGGCTTTATTTTGGATTCGGGCACAATACCATTGATTGCGCTAAGTAATGGTAAAGTCCTGAGACAGGTTTTCTGTTATGGAAGCTCTATTTTGGATTCAGCCGTAATAACAATTTTTGCGCTAAGTAATTGTAAAGTCCTGAGTCAGTTATTTTATTTTATTTTATTATATGGAAGCTTTATTTTGGATTCGGCCACAATTACATTGTTTGCGCAACGTAATTTTGTTATGGAGGCTTCATTTTGGATTCGGGCACAATACCATTGATTGCGCTAAGTAATGGTAAAGTCCTGAGTCAGTTTTTTTGTTATGGAAGCTCTATTTTGGATTCAGCCGCAATAACAATTTTTGCGCTAAGTAATTGTAAAGTCCTGAGTCAGTTATTTTATTTTATTATATGGAAGCTTTATTTTGGATTCGGCCACAATTACATTGTTTGCGCAACGTAATTTTGTTATGGAGGCTTCATTTTTGATTCGGGCACAATACCATTGATTGCGCTAAGTAATTGTAAAGTCTTGAGCCAGTTATTTGTTAGAAGCTCATTGGAAGCACAATTGCATTGTTTGCGCAACGTAATGTTGTTATGGAAGCTCCTTTTTGGATTCGGTCCCAATAACATTGTTTGCGCCAAGTAATGGTAAAGTGCTGAGTCAGTTATTTTGTTATGGAAGCTCCTTTTTGGACTCGTCCCCAATAACATTGTTTGCGCTATGTAATTGTAAAGTCCTGAGTCAGTTATTTTGTTATGGAATCTCCATTTTGGATTCGGCCACAATAACATTGTTTGCGCTAAGTAATTGTAAAGTCCTGAGTCAGTTATTTTGTTATGGAAGCTCTATTTTGGATTCAGCCGCAATAACATTGTTTGCGCTAAGTAATTGTAAAGTCCTGAGTCAGTTATTTTATTTTATTATATGGAAGCTTATTTTGGATTCGGCCACAATTACATTGTTTGCGCAACGTAATTTTGTTATGGAGGCTTCATTTTGGATTCGGGCACAATACCATTGATTGCGCTAAGTAATGGTAAAGTCCTGAGACAGGTTTTCTGTTATGGAAGCTCTATTTTGGATTCAGCCGTAATAACAATTTTTGCGCTAAGTAATTGTAAAGTCCTGAGTCAGTTATTTTATTTTATTATATGGAAGCTTCATTTTGGGGTCGGCCACAATTACATTGTTTGCGCAACGTAATTTTGTTTTGCAAAGTTCCAAGTAATTTGTTATGGAGGCTTCATTTTGGATTCGGGCACAATACCATTGATTGCGCTAAGTAATGGTAAAGTCCTGAGTCAGTTAATCTGTTATTGCTCCATTTTGGTTTAAACCGCAATAGCATTGTTTGCGCTAAGTAATTGTTAAAACTGGGTCTTGAGCCAGTTATTTTGTTATGGAAGCTCCATTTTGGATTCGGTCACAATTACATTTTTTGCGCTAAGTAATGGTAAAGTCCTGAGTCAGTTATTTTGTTATGAAAACTTAATTTTGGAGTCGGCCACAATTGCATTGTTTGCGCAACGTAATTTTGTTATGGAAGGCTCCTTTTTGGATTCGGCCCCAATAACATTGTTTGCGCTATAGTAATTGTAAAGTCCTGAGTCAGTTATTTTGTTATGGAAGCTCTATTTTGGATTCAGCCGCAATAACAATTTTTGCGCTAAGTAATTGTAAAGTCCTGAGTCAGTTATTTTATTTTATTATATGGAAGCTTCATTTTGGATTCGGCCACAATTACATTGTTTGCGCAACGTAATTTTGTTATGGAGGCTTCATTTTGGATTCGGGCACAATACCATTGATTGCGCTAAGTAATGGTAAAGTCCTGAGACAGGTTTTCTGTTATGGAAGCTCTATTTTGGATTCAGCCGTAATAACAATTTTTGCGCTAAGTAATTGTAAAGTCCTGAGTCAGTTATTTTATTTTATTATATGGAAGCTTCATTTTGGAGTCGGCCACAATTACATTGTTTGCGCAACGTAATTTTGTTATGGAGGCTTTATTTTGGATTCGGGCACAATACCATTGATTGCGCTAAGTAATGGTAAAGTCCTGAGACAGGTTTTCTGTTATGGAAGCTCTATTTTGGATTCAGCCGTAATAACAATTTTTGCGCTAAGTAATTGTAAAGTCCTGAGTCAGTTATTTTATTTTATTATATGGAAGCTTCATTTTGGAGTCGGCCACAATTACATTGTTTGCGCAACGTAATTTTGTTATGGAGGCTTCATTTTGGATTCGGGCACAATACCATTGATTGCGCTAAGTAATGGTAAAGTCCTGAGTCAGTTATTTCTGTTATGGAAGCTCTATTTTGGATTCAGCCGCAATAACAATTTTTGCGCTAAGTAATTGTAAAGTCCTGAGTCAGTTATTTTATTTTATTTTATTATATGGAAGCTTCATTTTGGATTCGGCCACAATTACATTGTTTGCGCAACGTAATTTTGTTATGGAGGCTTCATTTTTGATTCGGGCACAATACCATTGATTGCGCTAAGTAATTGTAAAGTCCTGAGCCAGTTATTTTGTATGGAAGCACAATGCTTGTTTGCGCAACGTATTTTGTTATGGAAGCTCCTTTTTGGATTCGGCCCCAATAACATTGTTTGCGCCAAGTAATGGCAAAGTGCTGAGTCATTTATTTTGTTATGGAAGCTCCTTTTTGGACTCGTCCCCAATAACATTGTTTGCGCTATGTAATTGTAAAGTCCTGAGTCAGTTATTTTGTGATGGAATCCACATTTTGGATTCGGCCACAATACCATTGATTGCGCTAAGTAATGGTAAAGTCCTGAGACAGGTTTTCTGTTATGGAAGCTCTATTTTGGATTCAGCCGCAATAACAATTTTTGCGCTAAGTAATTGTAAAGTCCTGAGTCAGTTATTTTATTTTATTATATGGAAGCTTCATTTTGGATTCGGCCACAATTACATTGTTTGCGCAACGTAATTTTGTTATGGAGGCTTCATTTTGGATTCGGGCACAATACCATTGATTGCGCTAAGTAATGGTAAAGTCCTGAGACAGGTTTTCTGTTATGGAAGCTCTATTTTGGATTCAGACGTAATAACAATTTTTGCGCCAAGTAATTGTAAAGTCCTGAGTCAGTTATTTTATTTTATTATATGGAAGCTTCATTTTGGAGTCGGCCACAATTACATTGTTTGCGCAACGTAATTTTGTTATGGAGGCTTCATTTTGGATTCGGGCACAATACCATTGATTGCGCTAAGTAATGGTAAAGTCCTGAGTCAGTTATTCTGTTATGGAAGCTCTATTTTGGATTCAGCCGCAATAACAATTTTTGCGCTAAGTAATTGTAAAGTCCTGAGTCAGTTATTTTATTTTATTTTATTATATGGAAGCTTCATTTTGGGCACAATACATTGTTTGCGCAACGTAATTTTGGATTCGGCCACAATTACATTGTTTGCGCAACGTAATTTTGTTATGGAGGCTTCATTTTGGATTCGGGCACAATAACATTGATTGCGCTAAGTAATGGTAAAGTCCTGAGTCAGTTAATCTGTAATCTCCATTTTGGTTTAAACCGCAATAACATTGTTTGCGCTAAGTAATTGTAAACGGTCTTGGCCAGTTATTTTGTTATGGAAGCTCCATTTTGGAATCGGTCACAATTACATTTTTTGCGCTAAGTAATGGTAAAGTTCTGTGTCAGTTATTTTGTTATGAAAGCTTAATTTTGGAGTCGGACACAATTGCATTGTTTGCGCAACGTAATTTTGTTATGGAAGCTCCTTTTTGGACACGTCCCCAATAACATTGTTTGCGCTATGTAATTGTAAAGTCCTGAGTCAGTTGTTTGTTATGGAAGCTCTATTTTGGATTCAGCCGCAATAACAATTTTTGCGCTAAGTAATTGTAAAGTACTGAGTCAGTTATTTTATTTTATTATATGGAAGCTTCATTTTGCAGTCGGCCACAATTACATTGTTTGCGCAACGTAATTTTGTTATGGAGGCTTCATTTTGGATTCGGGCACAATACCATTGATTGCGCTAAGTAATGGTAAAGTCCTGAGACAGGTTTTCTGTTATGGAAGCTCTATTTTGGATTCAGCCGTAATAACAATTTTTGCGCTAAGTAATTGTAAAGTACTGAGTCAGTTATTTTATTTTATTATATGGAAGCTTCATTTTGCAGTCGGCCACAATTACATTGTTTGCGCAACGTAATTTTGTTATGAAGGCTTTATTTTGGATTCGGGCACAATACCATTGATTGAGCTAAGTAATGGTAAAGTCCTGAGACAGGTTTTCTGTTATGGAAGCTCTATTTTGGATTCAGCCGTAATAACAATTTTTGCGCTAAGTAATTGTAAAGTCCTGAGTCAGTTATTTTATTTTATTATATGGAAGCTTCATTTTGGAGTCGGCCACAATTACATTGTTTGCGCAACGTAATTTTGTTATGGAGGCTTCATTTTGGATTCGGGCACAATACCATTGATTGCGCTAAGTAATGGTAAAGTCCTGAGTTAGTTTTTTTGTTATGGAAGCTCTATTTTGGATTCAGCCGCAATAACAATTTTTGCGCTAAGTAATTGTAAAGTCCTGAGTCAGTTATTTTATTTTATTTTATTATATGGAAGCTTCATTTTGGATTCGGCCACAATTACATTGTTTGCGCAACGTAATTTTGTTATGGAGGCTTCATTTTTGGATTCGGGCACAATACCATTGATTGCGCTAAGTAATGGTAAAGTCTTGAGCAGTTATTTTGCTATGGAAGCACAATTGCTTTGTTTGCGCAACGTAATGTTGTTATGGAAGCTCCTTTTTGGATTCGGTCCCAATAACATTGTTTGCGCCAAGTAATGGTAAAGTGCTGAGTCAGTTATTTTGTTATGGAAGCTCCTTTTTGGACTCGTCCCCAATAACATTGTTTGCGCTATGTAATTGTAAAGTCCTGAGTCAGTTATTTTGTTATGGAATCTCTATTTTGGACACGTCCCCAATAACATTGTTTGCGCTATGTAATTGTAAAGTCCTGAGTCAGTTGTTTGTTATGGAAGCTCTATTTTGGATTCAGCCGCAATAACAATTTTTGCGCTAAGTAATTGTAAAGTACTGAGTCAGTTATTTTATTTTATTATATGGAAGCTTTTTTTTGGAGTCGGCCACAATTACATTGTTTGCGCAACGTAATTTTGTTATGGAGGCTTCATTTTGGATTCGGGCACAATACCATTGATTGCGCTAAGTAATGGTAAAGTCCTGAGACAGGTTTTCTGTTATGGAAGCTCTATTTTGGATTCAGCCGTAATAACAATTTTTGCGCTAAGTAATTGTAAAGTCCTGAGTCAGTTATTTTATTTTATTATATGGAAGCTTCATTTTGGGGTCGGCCACAATTACATTGTTTGCGCAACGTAATTTTGTTTGACAATACATTGTTGCGCAACGTAATTTTGTTATGGAGGCTTCATTTTGGATTCGGGCACAATACCATTGATTGCGCTAAGTAATGGTAAAGTCCTGAGTCAGTTAATCTGTTATAGCTCCATTTTGGATTAAGCCGCAATAGCATTGTTTGCGCTAAGTAATTGTGTAGGAAACTCTTGGCTTGAGCCAGTTATTTTGCTATGGAAGCTCCATTTTGGAATCGGTCACAATTACATTTTTTGCGCTAAGTAAAATTGTAAAGTCCTGTGTCAGTTATTTTGTTTTATGGAAGCTTAATTTTGGAGTCGGCACAATTACATTGTTTGCGCAAGTGAAGTAATTTTGTTATGGAAGCTCCTTTTTGGATTCGGCCCCAATAACATTGTTTGCGCTAAGTAATTGTAAAGTCCTGAGTCAGTTATTTTGTTATGGAAGCTCTATTTTGGATTCAGCCGCAATAACAATTTTTGCGCTAAGTAATTGTAAAGTCCTGAGTCAGTTATTTTATTTTATTATATGGAAGCTTCATTTTGGATTCGGCCACAATTACATTGTTTGCGCAACGTAATTTTGTTATGGAGGCTTCATTTTGGATTCGGGCACAATACCATTGATTGCGCTAAGTAATGGTAAAGTCCTGAGACAGGTTTTCTGTTATGGAAGCTCTATTTTGGATTTAGCCGCAATAACAATTTTTGCGCTAAGAATTGTAAAGTCCTGAGTCAGTTATTTTATTTTATTATATGGAAGCTTCATTTTGGAGTCGGCCACAATTACATTGTTTGCGCAACTTAATTTTGTTATGGAGGCTTTATTTTGGATTCGGGCACAATACCATTGATTGCGCTAAGTAATGGTAAAGTCCTGAGACAGGTTTTCTGTTATGGAAGCTCTATTTTGGATTTAGCCGCAATAACAATTTTTGCGCTAAGTAATTGTAAAGTCCTGAGTCAGTTATTTTATTTTATTATATGGAAGCTTCATTTTGGAGTCGGCCACAATTACATTGTTTGCGCAACTTAATTTTGTTATGGAGGCTTCATTTTGGATTTGGGCACAATACCATTGATTGCGCTAAGTAATGGTAAAGTCCTGAGTCAGTTATTTTGTTATGGAAGCTCTATTTTGGATTCAGCCGCAATAACAATTTTTGCGCTAAGTAATTGTAAAGTCCTGAGTCAGTTATTTTATTTTATTTTATTATATGGAAGCTTTATTTTGGATTCGGCCACAATTACATTGTTTGCGCAACGTAATTTTGTTATGGAGGCTTCATTTTTGATTCGGGCACAATACCATTGATTGCGCTAAGTAATTGTAAAGTCTTGAGCCAGTTATTTTGCTATGGAAGCACAATTGCTGTTGAACGAGTTGTTATGGAAGCTCCTTTTTGGATTCGGCCCCAATAACATTGTTTGCGCCAAGTAATGGTAAAGTGCTGAGTCAGTTATTTTGTTATGGAAGCTCCTTTTTGGACTCGTCCCCAATAACATTGTTTGCGCTATGTAATTGTAAAGTCCTGAGTCAGTTATTTTGTTATGGAATCTACATTTTGGATTCGGCCACAATACCATTGATTGCGCTAAGTAATGGTAAAGTCCTGAGACAGGTTTTCTGTTATGGAAGCTCTATTTTGGATTCAGCCGCAATAACAATTTTTGCGCTAAGTAATTGTAAAGTCCTGAGTCAGTTATTTTATTTTATTATATGGAAGCTTATTTTGGATTCGGCCACAATTACATTGTTTGCGCAACGTAATTTTGTTATGGAGGCTTCATTTTGGATTCGGGCACAATACCATTGATTGCGCTAAGTAATGGTAAAGTCCTGAGACAGGTTTTCTGTTATGGAAGCTCTATTTTGGATTCAGCCGTAATAACAATTTTTGCGCTAAGTAATTGTAAAGTCCTGAGTCAGTTATTTTATTTTATTATATGGAAGCTTCATTTTGGAGTCGGCCACAATTACATTGTTTGCGCAACGTAATTTTGTTATCGGATGAAGTAATTTTGTTATGGAGGCTTCATTTTTGATTCGGGCACAATACCATTGATTGCGCTAAGTAATGGTAAAGTCCTGAGTCAGTTATTCTGTTATGGAAGCTCCATTTTGGATTCGGCCACAATAACATTGTTTGCGCTAAGTAATTGTGTTAAAACTGGGTCTTGAGCCAGTTATTTTGCTATGGAAGCTCCATTTTGGAATCGGCCACAATTACATTTTTTGCGCTAAGTAATGGTAAAGTCCTGTGTCAGTTATTTTGTTATGAAAACTTAATTTTGGAGTCGGCCACAATTACATTGTTTGCGCAACGTAATTTTGTTATGGAAGCTCCTTTTTGGATTCGGCCCCAATAACATTGTTTGCGCTAAATAATGGTAAAGTCCTGAGTCAGTTATTTTGTTATGGAAGCTCTATTTTGGATTCAGCCGCAATAACAATTTTTGGGCCAAGCAATTGTAAAGTCCTGAGTCAGTTATTTAATTTTATTATATGAAAACTTCATTTTGGATTCGGCTACAATTACATTGTTTGCGCAACGTAATTTTGTTATGGAAGCTTTATTTTGGATTCAGCCGTAATAACAATTTTTGCGCTAAGTAATTGTAAAGTCCTGAGTCAGTTATTTTATTTTATTATATGGAAGCTTCATTTTGGAGTCGGCCACAATTACATTGTTTGCGCAACGTAATTTTGTTATGGAGGCTTCATTTTGGATTCGGGCACAATACCATTGATTGCGCTAAGTAATGGTAAAGTCCTGAGTCAGTTTTTTTGTTATGGAAGCTCTATTTTGGATTCAGCCGCAATAACAATTTTTGCGCTAAGTAATTGTAAAGTCCTGAGTCAGTTATTTTATTTTATTATATGGAAGCTTCATTTTGGATTCGGCCACAATTACATTGTTTGCGCAACGTAATTTTGTTATGGAGGCTTCATTTTGGATTCGGGCACAATACCATTGATTGCGCTAAGTAATGGTAAAGTCCTGAGACAGGTTTTCTGTTATGGAAGCTCTATTTTGGATTCAGCCGTAATAACAATTTTTGCGCTAAGTAATTGTAAAGTCCTGAGTCAGTTATTTTATTTTATTATATGGAAGCTTCATTTTGGAGTCGGCCACAATTACATTGTTTGCGCAACGTAATTTTGTTATGGAGGCTTCATTTTGGATTCGGGCACAATACCATTGATTGCGCTAAGTAATGGTAAAGTCCTGAGACAGGTTTTCTGTTATGGAAGCTCTATTTTGGATTCAGCCGCAATAACAATTTTTGCGCTAAGTAATTGTAAAGTCCTGAGTCAGTTATTTTATTTTATTATATGGAAGCTTCATTTTGGATTCGGCCACAATTACATTGTTTGCGCAACGTAATTTTGTTATGGAGGCTTCATTTTGGATTCGGGGACAATACCATTGATTGCGGTAAGTAATGGTAAAGTCCTGAGACAGTTTTTCTGTTATGGAAGCTCTATTTTGGATTCAGCCGCAATAACAATTTTTTGCGCTAAGTAATTGTAAAGTCCTGAGTCAGTTATTTTATTTTATTATATGGAAGCTTCATTTTGGAGTCGGCCACAATTACATTGTTTGCGCAACGTAATTTTGTTATGGAGGCTTCATTTTGGATTCGGGGACAATACCATTGATTGCGGTAAGTAATGGTAAATTCCTGAGACAAGTTTTTGTATTATGGAAGCTATATTTTGTATTCAGCCGCAATAACAATTTTTGCGCTAAGTAATTGTAAAGTCCTGAGTCAGTTATTTTATTTTATTATATGGAAGCTTCATTTTGGATTCGGCCACAATTACATTGTTTGCGCAACGTAATTTTGTTATGGAGGCTTCATTTTGGATTCGGGCACAATACCATTGATTGCGCTAAGTAATGGTAAAGTCCTGAGAAAGGTTTTCTGTTATGGAAGCTCTATTTTGGATTCAGTCGCAATAACCATTTTTGCGCTATGTAATTGTAAAGTCCTGAGTCAGTTATTTTATTTTATTATATGGAAGCTTCATTTTGGAGTCGGCCACAATTACATTGTTTGCGCAACGTAATTTTGTTATGGAGGCTTCATTTTGGATTCGGGCACAATACCATTGATTGCGCTAAGTAATGGTAAAGTCCTGAGAAAGGTTTTCTGTTATGGAAGCTCTATTTTGGATTCAGTCGCAATAACATTTTTTGCGCTATGTAATTGTAAAGTCCTGAGTCAGTTATTTTGTTATGGAATCTCTATTTTGGACACGTCCCCAATAACATTGTTTGCGCTATGTAATTGTAAAGTCCTGAGTCAGTTGTTTGTTATGGAAGCTCCATTTTGGATTCGGCCATGATAACATTGTTTGCGCTAAGTAATAGTAAAGTCCTGCGTCAGTTATTTTTTGTTATCTGGAAGCTCCATTTTGCAGTCGGCCACAACTTACATTGTTTGCGCATAGTAATTTTGTTATGGAAGCTCCATTTTGGATTCGGATTTTGGATTCGGTCACAATAACATTGTTTGCGCTATGTAATGGTAAAGTGCTGAGTCAGTTATTCTGTTATGAAAGATCCATTTTGGATTCGGACACAACCACATTGTTTGCGCAAAGTAATGTTGTTATGGAAGCTCCTTTTTTGGATTCGGCCCCAATAACATTGTTTGCGCCAAGTAATGGTAAAGTGCTGAGTCAGTTATTTTGTTATGGAAGCTCCTTTTTGGACTTCGTCCCCAATAACATTGTTTGCGCTATGCAATTGTAAAGTCCTGAGTCAGTTATTTTGTTATGGAATCTCCATTTTGGATTCGGCCACAAAGACATTTTTTGCGCTATGTAATTGTAAAGTCCTGAATCGGTTATTTTGTTATGGAAGCTCCCTTTTGGATTCGGCCATGATACACATTGTTTGCGCTAAGTAATGGTAAAGTTCTGAGTCAGTTATTTTGTTTTTATATGGAAAGCTTAATTTTGGAGTCGGCCACAATTACTTTGTTTGCGCAACGTAATTTTGTTATGGAGGCTCCTTTTTGGATTCGGCCACAATAACATTGTTTGCGCTAAGTAATGATAAAGTAAGCCTGAGTCAGTTATTTTGTTATGGAAGCTCCATTTTGGATTCGGCCCCAATAACATTGTTTGCGCTAAGTAATAGTAAAGCCCTGCGTCAGTTATTTTGTTATCAGAAGCTCCATTTCGTAGTCGGGCACAATTACATTGTTCGCGCTAGGTAATTTTGTTACGGAAGCTCCATTTTGGATTCGGCCACAAAACACTGTTTGCGTTAGGTAATTGTAAAGTCCTGACTCAGTTATTTTGACATGGAAGCTCCATTTTGGAGTCTGCCACAATTACATTGTTTGCGCTAGGTAATTTTGTTATGGAAGCTTCGTTTTTGAGTCGGTCGCAATTACATTGTTCGCGCTAAGTAAGTGTAAAGTAGAATCGGCCACAATAACATTGGATTCAGCCGCAATAACAGTGTTTGCGCATAGTAATTTTGTTATGGAAGCTCCTTTTTGGATTCGGCCTTATAACACTGTTTGCGTTAGGTAATTGTAAAGTCCTGAATCAGTAATTTTGACATGGAAGCTCCATTTTAGAGTCGGCCACAATAACATTGTTTGCGCCAAGTAATGGCAAAGTGCTGAGTCAGTTATTTTGTTATGGAAGCTCCTTTTTGGACTTGTCCCCAATAACATTTTTTGCGCTATGTAATTGTAAAGTCCTGAGTCAGTTATTTTGTTATGGAATCTCCATTTTGGATTCGGCCACAAAACATTTTTTGCGCTTAGTAATTGTAAAGTCCTGAGTTAGTTTTTTTATTTTATTATATGGAAGCTTCATTTTGGATTCGGCCACAATTACATTGTTTGCGCAACGTAATTTTGTTATGGAGGCTTCATTTTGGATTCGGGGACAATACCATTGATTGCGGTAAGTAATGGTAAAGTCCTGAGACAGGTTTTCTGTTATGGAAGCTCTATTTTGGATTCAGCCGCAATAACAATTTTTGCGCTAAGTAATTGTAAAGTCCTGAGTCAGTTATTTTATTTTATTATATGGAAGCTTCATTTTGGATTCGGCCACAATTACATTGTTTGCGCAACGTAATTTTGTTATGGAGGCTTCATTTTGGATTCGGGCACAATACCATTGATTGCGCTAAGTAATGGTAAAGTCCTGAGACAGTTTTTCTGTTATGGAAGCTCTATTTTGGATTCAGCCGTAATAACAATTTTTTGCGCTAAGTAATTGTAAAGTCCTGAGTCAGTTATTTTATTATGGAAGCTTCATTTTGGATTCGGCCACAATTACATTGTTTGCGCAACGTAATTTTGTTATGGAGGCTTCATTTTGGATTCGGGCACAATACCATTGATTGCGCTAAGTAATGGTAAAGTCCTGAGACAGGTTTTCTGTTATGGAAGCTCTATTTTGGATTCAGCCGTAATAACAATTTTTGCGCTAAGTAATTGTAAAGTCCTGAGTCAGTTATTTTATTTTATTATATGGAAGCTTCATTTTGGAGTCGGCCACAATTACATTGTTTGCGCAACGTAATTTTGTTATGGAGGCTTCATTTTGGATTCGGGCACAATACCATTGATTGCGCTAAGTAATGGTAAAGTCCTGAGACAGGTTTTCTGTTATGGAAGCTCTATTTTGGATTCAGCCGCAATAACAATTTTTGCGCAAAGTAATAGTAAAGTGTCAGTTATTCTGTTATAGAAGCTCCATTTTGGATTCAGCCGCAATAACATTGTTTGCGCATAGTAATTTTGTTATGGAAGCTCCATTTTGGATTCGGATTTTGGATTCGGACACAATAACATTGTTTGCGCTAAGTAATTGTAAAGTCCTGAGTCAGTTATTTTGTTATGGAAGCTTAATTTTGGAGTCGGCCACAATTACATTGTTTGCGCAACGTAATGTTGTTATGGAAGCTCCTTTTTGGATTCGGTCCCAATAACATTGTTTGCGCCAAGTAATGGTAAAGTGCTGAGTCAGTTATTTTGTTATGGAAGCTCCTTTTTGGACTCGTCCCCAATAACATTTTTTGCGCTATGTAATTGTAAAGTCCTGAGTCAGTTATTTTGTTATAAATATGGAATCTCCATTTTGGATTCGGCCACAAAACATTTTTTGCGCTTAGTAATTGTAAAGTCCTGAGTTAGTTTTTTTGTTATGAAAGCTCTATTTTGGATTCAGCCGCAATAACAGTTTTTGCGCTAAGTAATTGTAAAGTCCTGAGTCAGTTATTTTATTTTATTATATGGAAGCTTCATTTTGGATTCGGCCACAATTACATTGTTTGCGCAACGTAATTTTGTTATGGAGGCTTCATTTTGGATTCGGGCACAATACCATTGATTGCGCTAAGTAATGGTAAAGTCCTGAGACAGGTTTTCTGTTATGGAAGCTCTATTTTGGATTCAGCCGTAATAACAATTTTTGCGCTAAGTAATTGTAAAGTCCTGAGTCAGTTATTTTATTTTATTATATGGAAGCTTCATTTTGGAGTCGGCCACAATTACATTGTTTGCGCAACGTAATTTTGTTATGGAGGCTTCATTTTGGATTCGGGCACAATACCATTGATTGCGCTAAGTAATGGTAAAGTCCTGATACAGGTTTTCTGTTATGGAAGCTCTATTTTGGATTCAGCCGCAATAACAATTTTTGCGCTAAGTAATTGTAAAGTCCTGAGTCAGTTATTCTGTAATTCTCCATTTTGGATTAAGCCGCAATAGCATTGTTTGCGCTAAGTAATTGTGTTAGGGAAACTCCATTTTAGATTCGGCCACAATAACATTGTTTGTGCTAAGTAATAATAAAGTCTTGAGCCAGTTATTTTGCTATGGAAGCTCCATTTTGGAATCGGTCACAATTACATTGTTTGCTCTAGGTAAAGTTCTGTGTCAGTTATTTTGTTATGAAAGCTTAATTTTGGAGTCGGACACAATTGCTTTGTTTGCGCAACGTAATGTTGTTATGGAAGCTCCTTTTTGGATTCGGCTCCAATAACATTGTTTGCGCCAAGTAATGGCAAAGTGCTGAGTCAGTTATTTTGTTATGGAAGCTCCTTTTTGGACTCGTCCCCAATAACATTGTTTGCGCTATGTAATTGTAAAGTCCTGAGTCATTTATTTTGTTATGGAATCTCCATTTTGGATTCGGCCACAAAGACATTTTTTGCGCTAAGTAATTGTAAAGTCCTGAGTCAGTTATTTTATTTTATTATATGGAAGCTTCATTTTGGATTCGGCCACAATTACATTGTTTGCGCAACGTAATTTTGTTATGGAGGCTTCATTTTGGATTCGGGCACAATACCATTGATTGCGGTAAGTAATGGTAAAGTCCTGAGTCAGTTATTTTGTTATGGAAGCTCTATTTTGGATTCAGCCACAATAACAATTTTTGCGCTAAGTAATTGTAAAGTCCTGAGTCAGTTATTTTATTTTATTATATGGAAGCTTCATTTTGGATTCGGCCACAATTACATTGTTTGCGCAACGTAATTTTGTTATGGAGGCTTCATTTTGGATTCGGGCACAATACCATTGATTGCGCTAAGTAATGTTAGTTATTTTGTTGTTGAAGCTCTATTTTGGATTCAGCCGCAATAACAATTTTTGCGCTAAGTAATTGTAAAGTCCTGAGTCAGTTATTTTATTTTATTTTATTATATGGAAGCTTTATTTTGGATTCGGCCACAATTACATTGTTTGCGCAACGTAATTTTGTTATGGAGGCTTCATTTTTGATTCGGGCACAATACCATTGATTGCGCTAAGTAATTGTAAAGTCTTGAGCCAGTTATTTTGCTATGGAAGCACAATTGCTTTGTTTGCGCAACGTATGTTGTTATGGAAGCTCCTTTTTGGATTCGGCCCCAATAACATTGTTTGCGCCAAGTAATGGCAAAGTGCTGAGTCATTTATTTTGTTATGGAAGCTCCTTTTTGGACTCGTCCCCAATAACATTGTTTGCGCTATGTAATTGTAAAGTCCTGAGTCAGTTATTTTGTGATGGAATCCCCATTTTGGATTCGGCCACAAAAACATTGTCTGCGCTTAGTAATTGTAAAGTCCTGAGTCAGTTATTTTGTTATGGAAGCTCTATTTTGGATTCAGCCGCAATAACAATTTTTGCGCTAAGTAATTGTAAAGTCCTGAGTCAGTTATTTTATTTTATTATATGGATTTTGGATTCGGACACAATTACATTGTTTGCGCAACGTAATTTTGTTATGGAGGCTTCATTTTGGATTCGGGCACAATACCATTGATTGCGCTAAGTAATGGTAAAGTCCTGAGACAGGTTTTCTGTTATGGAAGCTCTATTTTGGATTCAGACGTAATAACAAGTTTTGCGCCAAGCAATTGTAAAGTCCTGCGTCAGTTATTTTATTTTATTATATGGAAGCTTCATTTTGGGGTCGGCCACAATTACATTGTTTGCGCAACGTAATTTTGTTATGGAGGCTTCATTTTTGATTCGGGCACAATACCATTGATTGCGCTAAGTAATGGTAAAGTCCTGAGACAGGTTTTCTGTTATGGAAGCTCTATTTTGGATTCAGACGTAATAACAAGTTTTGCGCCGAGCAATTGTAAAGTCCTGAGTCAGTTATTTTATTTTATTATATGGAAGCTTCATTTTGGGGTCGGCCACAATTACATTGTTTGCGCAACGTAATTTTGTTTTTCGGCCACAACTACATTGTTTGCGCAACGTAATTTTGTTATGGAGGCTTCATTTTTGATTCGGGCACAATACCATTGAATGCGCTAAGTAATGGTGAAGTCCTGAGTCAGTTAATCTGTAATTCTCCATTTTGGATTAAACCGCAATAGCATTGTTTGCGCTAAGTAATTGTGTTAGGGAAACTCTTGGGTCTTGAGCCAGTTATTTTGCTATGGAAGCTCCATTTTGGAATCGGTCACAATTACATTTTTTGCTCTAAGTAATGGTAAAGTTCTGTGTCAGTTATTTTGTTATGAAAACTTAATTTTGGAGTCGGACACAATTGCTTTGTTTGCGCAACGTAATGTTGTTATGGAAGCTCCTTTTTGGATTCGGCCCCAATAACATTGTTTGCGCTATATAATTGTAAAGTCCTGAGTCAGTTATTTTGTTATGGAAGCTCTATTTTGGATTCAGCCGCAATAACAATTTTTGCGCCAAGCAATTGTAAAGTCCTGAGTCAGTTATTTAATTTTATTATATGAAAGCTTCATTTTGGATTCGGCCACAATTACATTGTTTGCGCAACGTAATTTTGTTATGGAGGCTTCATTTTGGATTCGGGCACAATACCATTGATTGCGCTAAGTAATGGTAAAGTCCGAAGCTCTATTTTGCATTCAGCTCAAGAGACGCCCAGGACCTAAGACAGACTCGGGAGACCCCCAGGACCTAAGACAGGCTCGGGAGACGCCCAGGACCTAAGACAGACTCGGGAGACGCCCAGGACCTAAGACAGGCTCGGGAGACGCCCAGGACCTAAGACAGACTCGGGAGACGCCCAGGACCTAAGACAGGCTCGGGAGACGCCCAGGACCTAAGACAGGCTCGGGAGACGCCCAGGACCTAAGACAGACTCGGGAGACGCCCAGGACCTAAGACAGGCTCGGGAGACGCCCAGGACCTAAGACAGGACTCGGGAGACGCCCAGGACCTAAGACAGGCTCGGGAGACGCCCAGGACCTAAGACAGGCTCGGGAGACGCCCAGGACCTAAGACAGGCTCTGGAGACGCCCAGGACCTAAGACAGGCTCTGGAGACGCCCAGGACCTAAGACAGGCTCGGGAGACGCCCAGGACCTAAGACAGGCTCGGGAGACGCCCAGGACCTAAGACAGACTCGGGAGACGCCCAGGACCTAAGACAGGCTCGGGAGACGCCCAGGACCTAAGACAGGCTCGGGAGACGCCCAGGACCTAAGACAGGCTCGGGAGACGCCCAGGACCTAAGACAGGCTCGGGAGACGCCCAGGACCTAAGACAGACTCGGGAGACGCCCAGGACCTAAGACAGACTCGGGAGACGCCCAGGACCTAAGACAGACTCGGGAGACGCCCAGGACCTAAGACAGGCTCGGGAGACGCCCAGGACCTAAGACAGGCTCGACAGACCCCCAGGACCTAAGACAGGCTCGGGAGACGCCCAGGACCTAAGACAGACTCGGGAGACGCCCAGGACCTAAGACAGACTCGGGAGACGCCCAGGACCTAAGACAGGCTCGGGAGACGCCCAGGACCTAAGACAGGCTCGGGAGACGCCCAGGACCTAAGACAGGCTCGGGAGACGCCCAGGACCTAAGACAGGCTCGGGAGACGCCCAGGACCTAAGACAGGCTCGGGAGACGCCCAGGACCTAAGACAGGCTCGGGAGACGCCCAGGACCTAAGACAGGCTCGGGAGACGCCCAGGACCTAAGACAGGCTCGGGAGACGCCCAGGACCTAAGACAGGCTCGGGAGACGCCCAGGACCTAAGACAGGCTCGGGAGACGCCCAGGACCTAAGACAGGCTCGGGAGACGCCCAGGACCTAAGACAGGCTCGGGAGACGCCCAGGACCTAAGACAGGCTCGGGAGACGCCCAGGACCTAAGACAGGCTCGGGAGACGCCCAGGACCTAAGACAGGCTCGGGAGACGCCCAGGACCTAAGACAGGCTCGGGAGACGCCCAGGACCTAAGACAGGCTCGGGAGACGCCCAGGACCTAAGACAGGCTCGGGAGACGCCCAGGACCTAAGACAGGCTCGGGAGACGCCCAGGACCTAAGACAGGCTCGGGAGACGCCCAGGACCTAAGACAGGCTCGGGAGACGCCCAGGACCTAAGACAGGCTCGGGAGACGCCCAGGACCTAAGACAGGCTCTGGAGACGCCCAGGACCTAAGACAGGCTCGGGAGACGCCCAGGACCTAAGACAGGCTCGGGAGACGCCCAGGACCTAAGACAGGCTCGGGAGACGCCCAGGACCTAAGACAGGCTCGGGAGACGCCCAGGACCTAAGACAGGCCCAGGACCTAAGACAGGCTCGGGAGACGCCCAGGACCTAAGACAGGCTCGGGAGACGCCCAGGACCTAAGACAGGCTCGGGAGACGCCCAGGACCTAAGACAGGCTCGGGAGACGCCCAGGACCTAAGACAGGCTCGGGAGACGCCCAGGACCTAAGACAGGCTCGGGAGACGCCCAGGACCTAAGACAGGCTCGGGAGACGCCCAGGACCTAAGACAGGCTCGGGAGACGCCCAGGACCTAAGACAGGCTCGGGAGACGCCCAGGACCTAAGACAGGCTCGGGAGACGCCCAGGACCTAAGACAGGCTCGGGAGACGCCCAGGACCTAAGACAGGCTCGGGAGACGCCCAGGACCTAAGACAGGCTCGGGAGACGCCCAGGACCTAAGACAGGCTCTGGAGACGCCCAGGACCTAAGACAGGCTCGGGAGACGCCCAGGACCTAAGACAGGCTCGGGAGACGCCCAGGACCTAAGACAGGCTCGGGAGACGCCCAGGACCTAAGACAGGCTCGGGAGACGCCCAGGACCTAAGACAGGCTCGGGAGACGCCCAGGACCTAAGACAGGCTCGGGAGACGCCCAGGACCTAAGACAGGCTCGGGAGACGCCCAGGACCTAAGACAGGCTCGGGAGACGCCCAGGACCTAAGACAGGCTCGGGAGACGCCCAGGACCTAAGACAGGCTCTGGAGACGCCCAGGACCTAAGACAGGCTCGGGAGACGCCCAGGACCTAAGACAGGCTCGGGAGACGCCCAGGACCTAAGACAGGCTCGGGAGACGCCCAGGACCTAAGACAGGCTCGGGAGACGCCCAGGACCTAAGACAGGCTCGGGAGACGCCCAGGACCTAAGACAGGCTCGGGAGACGCCCAGGACCTAAGACAGGCTCGGGAGACGCCCAGGACCTAAGACAGGCTCGGGAGACGCCCAGGACCTAAGACAGACTCGGGAGACGCCCAGGACCTAAGACAGGCTCGGGAGACGCCCAGGACCTAAGACAGGCTCGGGAGACGCCCAGGACCTAAGACAGGCTCGGGAGACGCCCAGGACCTAAGACAGGCTCGGGAGACGCCCAGGACCTAAGACAGGCTCGGGAGACGCCCAGGACCTAAGACAGGCTCGAGGACGCCCAGGACCAAGACAACCGGAGACGCCCAGGACCTAAGACAGGCTCGGGAGACGCCCAGGACCTAAGACAGGCTCGGGAGACGCCCAGGACCTAAGACAGGCTCGGGAGACGCCCAGGACCTAAGACAGGCTCGGGAGACGCCCAGGACCTAAGACAGGCTCGGGAGACGCCCAGGACCTAAGACAGGCTCTGGAGACGCCCAGGACCTAAGACAGACTCGGGAGACGCCCAGGACCTAAGACAGGCTCGGGAGACGCCCAGGACCTAAGACAGACTCGGGAGACGCCCAGGACCTAAGACAGGCTCGGGAGACGCCCAGGACCTAAGACAGGCTCGGGAGACGCCCAGGACCTAAGACAGACTCGGGAGACGCCCAGGACCTAAGACAGGCTCGGGAGACGCCCAGGACCTAAGACAGGCTCGGGAGACGCCCAGGACCTAAGACAGACTCGGGAGACGCCCAGGACCTAAGACAGGCTCTGGAGACGCCCAGGACCTAAGACAGGCTCGGGAGACGCCCAGGACCTAAGACAGGCTCTGGGAGACGCCCAGGACCTAAGACAGGCTCGGGAGACGCCCAGGACCTAAGACAGACTCGGGAGACGCCCAGGACCTAAGACAGGCTCTGGAGACGCCCAGGACCTAAGACAGGCTCGGGAGACGCCCAGGACCTAAGACAGGCTCGGGAGACGCCCAGGACCTAAGACAGGCTCGGGAGACGCCCAGGACCTAAGACAGACTCGGGAGACGCCCAGGACCTAAGACAGGCTCTGGAGACGCCCAGGACCTAAGACAGGCTCGGGAGACGCCCAGGACCTAAGACAGACTCGGGAGACGCCCAGGACCTAAGACAGGCTCGGGAGACGCCCAGGACCTAAGACAGGCTCGGGAGACGCCCAGGACCTAAGACAGGCTCGGGAGACGCCCAGGACCTAAGACAGACTCGGGAGACGCCCAGGACCTAAGACAGGCTCGGGAGACGCCCAGGACCTAAGACAGGCTCGGGAGACGCCCAGGACCTAAGACAGACTCGGGAGACGCCCAGGACCTAAGACAGGCTCGGGAGACGCCCAGGACCTAAGACAGACTCGGGAGACGCCCAGGACCTAAGACAGGCTCGGGAGACGCCCAGGACCTAAGACAGGCTCGGGAGACGCCCAGGACCTAAGACAGGCTCGGGAGACGCCCAGGACCTAAGACAGGCTCGGGAGACGCCCAGGACCTAAGACAGACGCTCTGGGAGACGCCCAGGACCTAAGACAGACTCGGGAGACGCCCAGGACCTAAGACAGGCTCTGGAGACGCCCAGGACCTAAGACAGGCTCGGGAGACGCCCAGGACCTAAGACAGGCTCGGGAGACGCCCAGGACCTAAGACAGACTCGGGAGACGCCCAGGACCTAAGACAGGCTCTGGGAGACGCCCAGGACCTAAGACAGGCTCGGGAGACGCCCAGGACCTAAGACAGGCTCGGGAGACGCCCAGGACCTAAGACAGGCTCGGGAGACGCCCAGGACCTAAGACAGACTAAGACAGACGGAGACGCCCAGGACCTAAGACAGGCTCGGGAGACGCCCAGGACCTAAGACAGACTCGGGAGACGCCCAGGACCTAAGACAGGCTCGGGAGACGCCCAGGACCTAAGACAGGCTCGGGAGACGCCCAGGACCTAAGACAGGCTCGGAGGAGACGCCCAGGACCTAAGACAGGCTCGGGAGACGCCCAGGACCTAAGACAGGCTCGGGAGACGCCCAGGACCTAAGACAGGGCTCGGAGACGCCCAGGACCTAAGACAGGCTCGGGAGACGCCCAGGACCTAAGACAGGCTCGGGAGACGCCCAGGACCTAAGACAGACTCGGGAGACGCCCAGGACCTAAGACAGGCTCGGGAGACGCCCAGGACCTAAGACAGACTCGGGAGACGCCCAGGACCTAAGACAGGCTCTGGAGACGCCCAGGACCTAAGACAGGCTCGGGAGACGCCCAGGACCTAAGACAGACTCGGGAGACGCCCAGGACCTAAGACAGGCTCGGGAGACGCCCAGGACCTAAGACAGGCTCGGGAGACGCCCAGGACCTAAGACAGGCTCTGGAGACGCCCAGGACCTAAGACAGGCTCGGGAGACGCCCAGGACCTAAGACAGGCTCGGGAGACGCCCAGGACCTAAGACAGGCTCGGGAGACGCCCAGGACCTAAGACAGGCTCGGGAGACGCCCAGGACCTAAGACAGGCTCGGGAGACGCCCAGGACCTAAGACAGGCTCGGGAGACGCCCAGGACCTAAGACAGGCTCGGGAGACGCCCAGGACCTAAGACAGGCTCGGGAGACGCCCAGGACCTAAGACAGGCTCGGGAGACGCCCAGGACCTAAGACAGACTCGGGAGACGCCCAGGACCTAAGACAGGCTCGGGAGACGCCCAGGACCTAAGACAGGCTCGGGAGACGCCCAGACGCCCAGACCTAAGACAGGCTCGGGAGACGCCCAGGACCTAAGACAGGCTCGGGAGACGCCCAGGACCTAAGACAGGCTCGGGAGACGCCCAGGACCTAAGACAGGCTCGGGAGACGCCCAGGACCTAAGACAGGCTCGGGAGACGCCCAGGACCTAAGACAGGCTCGGGAGACGCCCAGGACCTAAGACAGGCTCTGGAGACGCCCAGGACCTAAGACAGGCTCGGGAGACGCCCAGGACCTAAGACAGACTCGGGAGACGCCCAGGACCTAAGACAGGCTCGGGAGACGCCCAGGACCTAAGACAGGCTCTGGGAGACGCCCAGGACCTAAGACAGGCTCGGGAGACGCCCAGGACCTAAGACAGACTCGGGAGACGCCCAGGACCTAAGACAGGCTCGGGAGACGCCCAGGACCTAAGACAGGCTCGGGAGACGCCCAGGACCTAAGACAGGCTCGGGAGACGCCCAGGACCTAAGACAGGCTCTGGAGACGCCCAGGACCTAAGACAGGCTCGGGAGACGCCCAGGACCTAAGACAGGCTCGGGAGACGCCCAGGACCTAAGACAGGCTCGGGAGACGCCCAGGACCTAAGACAGGCTCGGGAGACGCCCAGGACCTAAGACAGGCTCGGGAGACGCCCAGGACCTAAGACAGGCTCGGGAGACGCCCAGGACCTAAGACAGGCTCTGGAGACGCCCAGGACCTAAGACAGGCTCGGGAGACGCCCAGGACCTAAGACAGACTCGGGAGACGCCCAGGACCTAAGACAGGCTCGGGAGACGCCCAGGACCTAAGACAGGCTCGGGAGACGCCCAGGACCTAAGACAGGCTCGGGAGACGCCCAGGACCTAAGACAGGCTCGGGAGACGCCCAGGACCTAAGACAGGCTCCGGAGACGCCCAGGACCTAAGACAGGCTCGGGAGACGCCCAGGACCTAAGACAGGCTCGGGAGACGCCCAGGACCTAAGACAGGCTCGGGAGACGCCCAGGACCTAAGACAGGCTCGGGAGACGCCCAGGACCTAAGACAGGCTCGGGAGACGCCCAGGACCTAAGACAGGCTCGGGAGACGCCCAGGACCTAAGACAGGCTCGGGAGACGCCCAGGACCTAAGACAGGCTCGGGAGACGCCCAGGACCTAAGACAGGCTCGGGAGACGCCCAGGACCTAAGACAGGCTCGGGAGACGCCCAGGACCTAAGACAGGCTCGGGAGACGCCCAGGACCTAAGACAGGCTCGGGAGACGCCCAGGACCTAAGACAGGCTCGGGAGACGCCCAGGACCTAAGACAGACTCGGGAGACGCCCAGGACCTAAGACAGGCTCTGGAGACGCCCAGGACCTAAGACAGGCTCGGGAGACGCCCAGGACCTAAGACAGGCTCGGGAGACGCCCAGGACCTAAGACAGGCTCGGGAGACGCCCAGGACCTAAGACAGGCTCGGGAGACGCCCAGGACCTAAGACAGGCTCGGGAGACGCCCAGGACCTAAGACAGGCTCGGGAGACGCCCAGGACCTAAGACAGGCTCGGGAGACGCCCAGGACCTAAGACAGGCTCGGGAGACGCCCAGGACCTAAGACAGGCTCGGGAGACGCCCAGGACCTAAGACAGGCTCGGGAGAGACGCCCAGGACCTAAGACAGGCTCGGGAGACGCCCAGGACCTAAGACAGGCTCGGGAGACGCCCAGGACCTAAGACAGGCTCTGGAGACGCCCAGGACCTAAGACAGGCTCGGGAGACGCCCAGGACCTAAGACAGGCTCGGGAGACGCCCAGGACCTAAGACAGGCTCGGGAGACGCCCAGGACCTAAGACAGACTCGGGAGACGCCCAGGACCTAAGACAGGCTCGGGAGACGCCCAGGACCTAAGACAGGCTCGGGAGACGCCCAGGACCTAAGACAGGCTCGGGAGACGCCCAGGACCTAAGACAGGCTCGGGAGACGCCCAGGACCTAAGACAGGCTCGGGAGACGCCCAGGACCTAAGACAGGCTCGGGAGACGCCCAGGACCTAAGACAGGCTCGGGAGACGCCCAGGACCTAAGACAGGCTCGGGAGACGCCCAGGACCTAAGACAGGCTCGGGAGACGCCCAGGACCTAAGACAGGCTCGGGAGACGCCCAGGACCTAAGACAGGCTCGGGAGACGCCCAGGACCTAAGACAGGCTCGGGAGACGCCCAGGACCTAAGACAGGCTCGGGAGACGCCCAGGACCTAAGACAGGCTCGGGAGACGCCCAGGACCTAAGACAGGCTCGGGAGACGCCCAGGACCTAAGACAGGCTCGGGAGACGCCCAGGACCTAAGACAGGCTCGGGAGACGCCCAGGACCTAAGACAGGCTCGGGAGACGCCCAGGACCTAAGACAGGCTCGGGAGACGCCCAGGACCTAAGACAGGCTCGGGAGACGCCCAGGACCTAAGACAGGCTCTGGAGACGCCCAGGACCTAAGACAGGCTCGGGAGACGCCCAGGACCTAAGACAGGCTCGGGAGACGCCCAGGACCTAAGACAGGCTCGGGAGACGCCCAGGACCTAAGACAGGCTCGGGAGACGCCCAGGACCTAAGACAGGCTCGGGAGACGCCCAGGACCTAAGACAGGCTCGGGAGACGCCCAGGACCTAAGACAGGCTCGGGAGACGCCCAGGACCTAAGACAGGCTCGGGAGACGCCCAGGACCTAAGACAGGCTCGGAGACGAGACGCCCAGGACCTAAGACAGGCTCGGGAGACGCCCAGGACCTAAGACAGGCTCGGGAGACGCCCAGGACCTAAGACAGGCTCGGGAGACGCCCAGGACCTAAGACAGGCTCGGGAGACGCCCAGGACCTAAGACAGGCTCGGGAGACGCCCAGGACCTAAGACAGGCTCGGGAGACGCCCAGGACCTAAGACAGACTCGGGAGACGCCCAGGACCTAAGACAGGCTCGGGAGACGCCCAGGACCTAAGACAGGCTCGGGAGACGCCCAGGACCTAAGACAGGCTCGGGAGACGCCCAGGACCTAAGACAGGCTCGGGAGACGCCCAGGACCTAAGACAGGCTCGGGAGACGCCCAGGACCTAAGACAGGCTCGGGAGACGCCCAGGACCTAAGACAGGCTCGGGAGACGCCCAGGACCTAAGACAGGCTCGGGAGACGCCCAGGACCTAAGACAGACTCGGGAGACGCCCAGGACCTAAGACAGGCTCGGGAGACGCCCAGGACCTAAGACAGGCTCGGGAGACGCCCAGGACCTAAGACAGGCTCGGGAGACGCCCAGGACCTAAGACAGACTCGGGAGACGCCCAGGACCTAAGACAGGCTCGGGAGACGCCCAGGACCTAAGACAGGCTCGGGAGACGCCCAGGACCTAAGACAGGCTCTGGAGACGCCCAGGACCTAAGACAGGCTCGGGAGACGCCCAGGACCTAAGACAGGCTCGGGAGACGCCCAGGACCTAAGACAGGCTCGGGAGACGCCCAGGACCTAAGACAGGCTCTGGAGACGCCCAGGACCTAAGACAGGCTCGGGAGACGCCCAGGACCTAAGACAGGCTCGGGAGACGCCCAGGACCTAAGACAGGCTCGGGAGACGCCCAGGACCTAAGACAGGCTCGGGAGACGCCCAGGACCTAAGACAGGCTCGGGAGACGCCCAGGACCTAAGACAAGACAGACTCGGGAGACGCCCAGGACCTAAGACAGGCTCGGGAGACGCCCAGGACCTAAGACAGGCTCGGGAGACGCCCAGGACCTAAGACAGACTCGGGAGACGCCCAGGACCTAAGACAGGCTCGGGAGACGCCCAGGACCTAAGACAGGCTCGGGAGACGCCCAGGACCTAAGACAGGCTCGGGAGACGCCCAGGACCTAAGACAGGCTCGGGAGACGCCCAGGACCTAAGACAGGCTCGGGAGACGCCCAGGACCTAAGACAGGCTCGGGAGACGCCCAGGACCTAAGACAGGCTCGGGAGACGCCCAGGACCTAAGACAGGCTCGGGAGACGCCCAGGACCTAAGACAGGCTCGGGAGACGCCCAGGACCTAAGACAGACTCGGGAGACGCCCAGGACCTAAGACAGGCTCTGGAGACGCCCAGGACCTAAGACAGGCTCGGGAGACGCCCAGGACCTAAGACAGACTCGGGAGACGCCCAGGACCTAAGACAGGCTCTGGGAGACGCCCAGGACCTAAGACAGGCTCGGGAGACGCCCAGGACCTAAGACAGGCTCGGGAGACGCCCAGGACCTAAGACAGGCTCTGGAGACGCCCAGGACCTAAGACAGACTCGGGAGACGCCCAGGACCTAAGACAGGCTCTGGAGACGCCCAGGACCTAAGACAGGCTCGGGAGACGCCCAGGACCTAAGACAGGCTCGGGAGACGCCCAGGACCTAAGACAGGCTCGGGAGACGCCCAGGACCTAAGACAGGCTCGGGAGACGCCCAGGACCTAAGACAGGCTCGGGAGACGCCCAGGACCTAAGACAGGCTCGGGAGACGCCCAGGACCTAAGACAGACTCGGGAGACGCCCAGGACCTAAGACAGGCTCGGGAGACGCCCAGGACCTAAGACAGGCTCGGGAGACGCCCAGGACCTAAGACAGGCTCGGGAGACGCCCAGGACCTAAGACAGGCTCTGGAGACGCCCAGGACCTAAGACAGGCTCGGGAGACGCCCAGGACCTAAGACAGGCTCGGGAGACGCCCAGGACCTAAGACAGGCTCTGGAGACGCCCAGGACCTAAGACAGGCTCGGGAGACGCCCAGGACCTAAGACAGGCTCGGGAGACGCCCAGGACCTAAGACAGGCTCGGGAGACGCCCAGGACCTAAGACAGGCTCGGGAGACGCCCAGGACCTAAGACAGGCTCGGGAGACGCCCAGGACCTAAGACAGGCTCTGGGAGACGCCCAGGACCTAAGACAGGCTCGGGAGACGCCCAGGACCTAAGACAGGCTCGGGAGACGCCCAGGACCTAAGACAGGCTCGGGAGACGCCCAGGACCTAAGACAGGCTCGGGAGACGCCCAGGACCTAAGACAGGCTCGGGAGACGCCCAGGACCTAAGACAGGCTCGGGAGACGCCCAGGACCTAAGACAGACTCGGGAGACGCCCAGGACCTAAGACAGGCTCTGGAGACGCCCAGGACCTAAGACAGGCTCGGGAGACGCCCAGGACCTAAGACAGGCTCGGGAGACGCCCAGGACCTAAGACAGGCTCGGGAGACGCCCAGGACCTAAGACAGACTCGGGAGACGCCCAGGACCTAAGACAGACGCCATCGGGAGACGCCCAGGACCTAAGACAGGCTCGGGAGACGCCCAGGACCTAAGACAGGCTCGGGAGACGCCCAGGACCTAAGACAGGCTCGGGAGACGCCCAGGACCTAAGACAGGCTCGGGAGACGCCCAGGACCTAAGACAGACTCGGGAGACGCCCAGGACCTAAGACAGGCTCGGGAGACGCCCAGGACCTAAGACAGGCTCGGGAGACGCCCAGGACCTAAGACAGGCTCTGGAGACGCCCAGGACCTAAGACAGGCTCGGGAGACGCCCAGGACCTAAGACAGACTCGGGAGACGCCCAGGACCTAAGACAGGCTCGGGAGACGCCCAGGACCTAAGACAGGCTCGGGAGACGCCCAGGACCTAAGACAGACTCGGGAGACGCCCAGGACCTAAGACAGGCTCGGGAGACGCCCAGGACCTAAGACAGGCTCGGGAGACGCCCAGGACCTAAGACAGGCTCGGGAGACGCCCAGGACCTAAGACAGACTCGGGAGACGCCCAGGACCTAAGACAGGCTCTGGGAGACGCCCAGGACCTAAGACAGGCTCGGGAGACGCCCAGGACCTAAGACAGGCTCGGGAGACGCCCAGGACCTAAGACAGGCTCGGGAGACGCCCAGGACCTAAGACAGGCTCGGGAGACGCCCAGGACCTAAGACAGGCTCGGGAGACGCCCAGGACCTAAGACAGGCTCGGGAGACGCCCAGGACCTAAGACAGGCTCGGGAGACGCCCAGGACCTAAGACAGACTCGGGAGACGCCCAGGACCTAAGACAGGCTCTGGGAGACGCCCAGGACCTAAGACAGGCTCGGGAGACGCCCAGGACCTAAGACAGGCTCGGGAGACGCCCAGGACCTAAGACAGGCTCGGGAGACGCCCAGGACCTAAGACAGGCTCGGGAGACGCCCAGGACCTAAGACAGGCTCTGGAGACGCCCAGGACCTAAGACAGGCTCGGGAGACGCCCAGGACCTAAGACAGGCTCGGGAGACGCCCAGGACCTAAGACAGGCTCGGGAGACGCCCAGGACCTAAGACAGGCTCTGGAGACGCCCAGGACCTAAGACAGGCTCGGGAGACGCCCAGGACCTAAGACAGGCTCGGGAGACGCCCAGGACCTAAGACAGGCTCGGGAGACGCCCAGGACCTAAGACAGGCTCGGGAGACGCCCAGGACCTAAGACAGGCTCGGGAGACGCCCAGGACCTAAGACAGGCTCGGGAGACGCCCAGGACCTAAGACAGGCTCGGGAGACGCCCAGGACCTAAGACAGGCTCGGGAGACGCCCAGGACCTAAGACAGGCTCGGGAGACGCCCAGGACCTAAGACAGGCTCGGGAGACGCCCAGGACCTAAGACAGGCTCTGGAGACGCCCAGGACCTAAGACAGGCTCGGGAGACGCCCAGGACCTAAGACAGACTCGGGAGACGCCCAGGACCTAAGACAGGCTCGGGAGACGCCCAGGACCTAAGACAGACTCGGGAGACGCCCAGGACCTAAGACAGGCTCGGGAGACGCCCAGGACCTAAGACAGGCTCGGGAGACGCCCAGGACCTAAGACAGGCTCGGGAGACGCCCAGGACCTAAGACAGGCTCGGGAGACGCCCAGGACCTAAGACAGGCTCGGGAGACGCCCAGGACCTAAGACAGACTCGGGAGACGCCCAGGACCTAAGACAGGCTCGGGAGACGCCCAGGACCTAAGACAGGCTCGGGAGACGCCCAGGACCTAAGACAGGCTCGGGAGACGCCCAGGACCTAAGACAGACTCGGGAGACGCCCAGGACCTAAGACAGGCTCGGGAGACGCCCAGGACCTAAGACAGGCTCGGGAGACGCCCAGGACCTAAGACAGGCTCGGGAGACGCCCAGGACCTAAGACAGACTCGGGAGACGCCCAGGACCTAAGACAGGCTCTGGAGACGCCCAGGACCTAAGACAGGCTCGGGAGACGCCCAGGACCTAAGACAGGCTCGGGAGACGCCCAGGACCTAAGACAGGCTCGGGAGACGCCCAGGACCTAAGACAGGCTCGGGAGACGCCCAGGACCTAAGACAGGCTCTGGAGACGCCCAGGACCTAAGACAGGCTCGGGAGACGCCCAGGACCTAAGACAGGCTCTGGAGACGCCCAGGACCTAAGACAGGCTCGGGAGACGCCCAGGACCTAAGACAGGCTCGGGAGACGCCCAGGACCTAAGACAGGCTCGGGAGACGCCCAGGACCTAAGACAGGCTCGGGAGACGCCCAGGACCTAAGACAGGCTCGGGAGACGCCCAGGACCTAAGACAGGCTCGGGAGACGCCCAGGACCTAAGACAGGCTCGGGAGACGCCCAGGACCTAAGACAGGCTCGCCCAGGACCAAGACAGGGACGCCCAGGACCTAAGACAGGCTCGGGAGACGCCCAGGACCTAAGACAGGCTCGGGAGACGCCCAGGACCTAAGACAGACTCGGGAGACGCCCAGGACCTAAGACAGGCTCGGGAGACGCCCAGGACCTAAGACAGGCTCGGGAGACGCCCAGGACCTAAGACAGGCTCGGGAGACGCCCAGGACCTAAGACAGGCTCGGGAGACGCCCAGGACCTAAGACAGGCTCGGGAGACGCCCAGGACCTAAGACAGGCTCGGGAGACGCCCAGGACCTAAGACAGGCTCGGGAGACGCCCAGGACCTAAGACAGGCTCGGGAGACGCCCAGGACCTAAGACAGGCTCGGGAGACGCCCAGGACCTAAGACAGGCTCGGGAGACGCCCAGGACCTAAGACAGGCTCTGGAGACGCCCAGGACCTAAGACAGGCTCGGGAGACGCCCAGGACCTAAGACAGGCTCGGGAGACGCCCAGGACCTAAGACAGGCTCGGGAGACGCCCAGGACCTAAGACAGGCTCGGGAGACGCCCAGGACCTAAGACAGGCTCGGGAGACGCCCAGGACCAAGACCCAGGACCTAAGACAGGCTCGGGAGACGCCCAGGACCTAAGACAGGCTCGGGAGACGCCCAGGACCTAAGACAGGCTCGGGAGACGCCCAGGACCTAAGACAGGCTCGGGAGACGCCCAGGACCTAAGACAGGCTCGGGAGACGCCCAGGACCTAAGACAGGCTCGGGAGACGCCCAGGACCTAAGACAGACTCGGGAGACGCCCAGGACCTAAGACAGGCTCGGGAGACGCCCAGGACCTAAGACAGGCTCGGGAGACGCCCAGGACCTAAGACAGGCTCGGGAGACGCCCAGGACCTAAGACAGGCTCGGGAGACGCCCAGGACCTAAGACAGGCTCGGGAGACGCCCAGGACCTAAGACAGGCTCGGGAGACGCCCAGGACCTAAGACAGGCTCGGGAGACGCCCAGGACCTAAGACAGACTCGGGAGACGCCCAGGACCTAAGACAGGCTCGGGAGACGCCCAGGACCTAAGACAGGCTCGGGAGACGCCCAGGACCTAAGACAGGCTCTGGGAGACGCCCAGGACCTAAGACAGGCTCGGGAGACGCCCAGGACCTAAGACAGGCTCGGGAGACGCCCAGGACCTAAGACAGGCTCTGGGAGACGCCCAGGACCTAAGACAGGCTCGGGAGACGCCCAGGACCTAAGACAGGCTCGGGAGACGCCCAGGACCTAAGACAGGCTCGGGAGACGCCCAGGACCTAAGACAGGCTCGGGAGACGCCCAGGACCTAAGACAGACTCGGGAGACGCCCAGGACCTAAGACAGGCTCGGGAGACGCCCAGGACCTAAGACAGGCTCGGGAGACGCCCAGGACCTAAGACAGGCTCGGGAGACGCCCAGGACCTAAGACAGGCTCGGGAGACGCCCAGGACCTAAGACAGACTCGGGAGACGCCCAGGACCTAAGACAGGCTCGGGAGACGCCCAGGACCTAAGACAGGCTCGGGAGACGCCCAGGACCTAAGACAGGCTCGGGAGACGCCCAGGACCTAAGACAGGCTCGGGAGACGCCCAGGACCTAAGACAGGCTCGGGAGACGCCCAGGACCTAAGACAGGCTCGGGAGACGCCCAGGACCTAAGACAGGCTCGGGAGACGCCCAGGACCTAAGACAGGCTCGGGAGACGCCCAGGACCTAAGACAGGCTCGGGAGACGCCCAGGACCTAAGACAGGCTCGGGAGACGCCCAGGACCTAAGACAGGCTCGGGAGACGCCCAGGACCTAAGACAGGCTCGGGAGACGCCCAGGACCTAAGACAGACTCGGGAGACGCCCAGGACCTAAGACAGGCTCGGGAGACGCCCAGGACCTAAGACAGGCTCGGGAGACGCCCAGGACCTAAGACAGGCTCGGGAGACGCCCAGGACCTAAGACAGGCTCGGGAGACGCCCAGGACCTAAGACAGGCTCGGGAGACGCCCAGGACCTAAGACAGGCTCGGGAGACGCCCAGGACCTAAGACAGGCTCGGGAGACGCCCAGGACCTAAGACAGACTCGGGAGACGCCCAGGACCTAAGACAGGCTCGGGAGACGCCCAGGACCTAAGACAGGCTCGGGAGACGCCCAGGACCTAAGACAGGCTCGGGAGACGCCCAGGACCTAAGACAGGCTCGGGAGACGCCCAGGACCTAAGACAGGCTCGGGAGACGCCCAGGACCTAAGACAGGCTCGGGAGACGCCCAGGACCTAAGACAGGCTCGGGAGACGCCCAGGACCTAAGACAGGCTCGGGAGACGCCCAGGACCTAAGACAGGCTCGGGAGACGCCCAGGACCTAAGACAGGCTCGGGAGACGCCCAGGACCTAAGACAGGCTCGGGAGACGCCCAGGACCTAAGACAGGCTCGGGAGACGCCCAGGACCTAAGACAGACTCGGGAGACGCCCAGGACCTAAGACAGGCTCGGGAGACGCCCAGGACCTAAGACAGGCTCGGGAGACGCCCAGGACCTAAGACAGGCTCGGGAGACGCCCAGGACCTAAGACAGGCTCGGGAGACGCCCAGGACCTAAGACAGGCTCGGGAGACGCCCAGGACCTAAGACAGGCTCGGGAGACGCCCAGGACCTAAGACAGGCTCGGGAGACGCCCAGGACCTAAGACAGACTCGGGAGACGCCCAGGACCTAAGACAGGCTCGGGAGACGCCCAGGACCTAAGACAGGCTCGGGAGACGCCCAGGACCTAAGACAGACTCGGGAGACGCCCAGGACCTAAGACAGGCTCGGGAGACGCCCAGGACCTAAGACAGGCTCGGGAGACGCCCAGGACCTAAGACAGGCTCGGGAGACGCCCAGGACCTAAGACAGGCTCGGGAGACGCCCAGGACCTAAGACAGACTCGGGAGACGCCCAGGACCTAAGACAGGCTCGGGAGACGCCCAGGACCTAAGACAGGCTCGGGAGACGCCCAGGACCTAAGACAGGCTCGGGAGACGCCCAGGACCTAAGACAGGCTCGGGAGACGCCCAGGACCTAAGACAGGCTCGGGAGACGCCCAGGACCTAAGACAGGCTCGGGAGACGCCCAGGACCTAAGACAGGCTCGGGAGACGCCCAGGACCTAAGACAGGCTCGGGAGACGCCCAGGACCTAAGACAGGCTCGGGAGACGCCCAGGACCTAAGACAGGCTCGGGAGACGCCCAGGACCTAAGACAGGCTCGGGAGACGCCCAGGACCTAAGACAGGCTCGGGAGACGCCCAGGACCTAAGACAGGCTCGGGAGACGCCCAGGACCTAAGACAGGCTCGGGAGACGCCCAGGACCTAAGACAGGCTCGGGAGACGCCCAGGACCTAAGACAGGCTCTGGAGACGCCCAGGACCTAAGACAGGCTCGGGAGACGCCCAGGACCTAAGACAGGCTCGGGAGACGCCCAGGACCTAAGACAGGCTCGGGAGACGCCCAGGACCTAAGACAGACTCGGGAGACGCCCAGGACCTAAGACAGGCTCGGGAGACGCCCAGGACCTAAGACAGGCTCGGGAGACGCCCAGGACCTAAGACAGACTCGGGAGACGCCCAGGACCTAAGACAGGCTCTGGAGACGCCCAGGACCTAAGACAGGCTCGGGAGACGCCCAGGACCTAAGACAGGCTCGGGAGACGCCCAGGACCTAAGACAGGCTCGGGAGACGCCCAGGACCTAAGACAGGCTCGGGAGACGCCCAGGACCTAAGACAGGCTCGGGAGACGCCCAGGACCTAAGACAGGCTCGGGAGACGCCCAGGACCTAAGACAGGCTCGGGAGACGCCCAGGACCTAAGACAGGCTCGGGAGACGCCCAGGACCTAAGACAGGCTCGGGAGACGCCCAGGACCTAAGACAGGCTCGGGAGACGCCCAGGACCTAAGACAGGCTCGGGAGACGCCCAGGACCTAAGACAGGCTCGGGAGACGCCCAGGACCTAAGACAGGCTCGGGAGACGCCCAGGACCTAAGACAGGCTCGGGAGACGCCCAGGACCTAAGACAGGCTCGGGAGACGCCCAGGACCTAAGACAGGCTCGGGAGACGCCCAGGACCTAAGACAGGCTCTGGAGACGCCCAGGACCTAAGACAGGCTCGGGAGACGCCCAGGACCTAAGACAGGCTCGGGAGACCCAAACAGAGACGCCCAGGACCTAAGACAGGCTCGGGAGACGCCCAGGACCTAAGACAGGCTCGGGAGACGCCCAGGACCTAAGACAGACTCGGGAGACGCCCAGGACCTAAGACAGGCTCGGGAGACGCCCAGGACCTAAGACAGGCTCGGGAGACGCCCAGGACCTAAGACAGGCTCGGGAGACGCCCAGGACCTAAGACAGGCTCGGGAGACGCCCAGGACCTAAGACAGGCTCGGGAGACGCCCAGGACCTAAGACAGGCTCGGGAGACGCCCAGGACCTAAGACAGGCTCGGGAGACGCCCAGGACCTAAGACAGGCTCGGGAGACGCCCAGGACCTAAGACAGGCTCGGGAGACGCCCAGGACCTAAGACAGGCTCGGGAGACGCCCAGGACCTAAGACAGGCTCGGGAGACGCCCAGGACCTAAGACAGGCTCGGGAGACGCCCAGGACCTAAGACAGGCTCGGGAGACGCCCAGGACCTAAGACAGGCTCGGGAGACGCCCAGGACCTAAGACAGGCTCGGGAGACGCCCAGGACCTAAGACAGGCTCGGGAGACGCCCAGGACCTAAGACAGGCTCGGGAGACGCCCAGGACCTAAGACAGGCTCGGGAGACGCCCAGGACCTAAGACAGGCTCGGGAGACGCCCAGGACCTAAGACAGGCTCGGGAGACGCCCAGGACCTAAGACAGGCTCGGGAGACGCCCAGGACCTAAGACAGACTCGGGAGACGCCCAGGACCTAAGACAGGCTCGGGAGACGCCCAGGACCTAAGACAGGCTCGGGAGACGCCCAGGACCTAAGACAGGCTCGGGAGACGCCCAGGACCTAAGACAGGCTCGGGAGACGCCCAGGACCTAAGACAGGCTCGGGAGACGCCCAGGACCTAAGACAGGCTCGGGAGACGCCCAGGACCTAAGACAGGCTCGGGAGACGCCCAGGACCTAAGACAGGCTCGGGAGACGCCCAGGACCTAAGACAGGCTCGGGAGACGCCCAGGACCTAAGACAGGCTCGGGAGACGCCCAGGACCTAAGACAGGCTCGGGAGACGCCCAGGACCTAAGACAGGCTCGGGAGACGCCCAGGACCTAAGACAGGCTCGGGAGACGCCCAGGACCTAAGACAGGCTCGGGAGACGCCCAGGACCTAAGACAGGCTCGGGAGACGCCCAGGACCTAAGACAGGCTCGGGAGACGCCCAGGACCTAAGACAGGCTCGGGAGACGCCCAGGACCTAAGACAGACTCGGGAGACGCCCAGGACCTAAGACAGGCTCGGGAGACGCCCAGGACCTAAGACAGGCTCGGGAGACGCCCAGGACCTAAGACAGGCTCGGGAGACGCCCAGGACCTAAGACAGGCTCGGGAGACGCCCAGGACCTAAGACAGGCTCGGGAGACGCCCAGGACCTAAGACAGGCTCGGGAGACGCCCAGGACCTAAGACAGGCTCGGGAGACGCCCAGGACCTAAGACAGGCTCTGGAGACGCCCAGGACCTAAGACAGGCTCGGGAGACGCCCAGGACCTAAGACAGGCTCGGGAGACGCCCAGGACCTAAGACAGGCTCGGGAGACGCCCAGGACCTAAGACAGGCTCGGGAGACGCCCAGGACCTAAGACAGGCTCGGGAGACGCCCAGGACCTAAGACAGGCTCGGGAGACGCCCAGGACCTAAGACAGGCTCGGGAGACGCCCAGGACCTAAGACAGGCTCGGGAGACGCCCAGGACCTAAGACAGGCTCGGGAGACGCCCAGGACCTAAGACAGGCTCGGGAGACGCCCAGGACCTAAGACAGACTCGGGAGACGCCCAGGACCTAAGACAGGCTCGGGAGACGCCCAGGACCTAAGACAGGCTCGGGAGACGCCCAGGACCTAAGACAGGCTCGGGAGACGCCCAGGACCTAAGACAGGCTCGGGAGACGCCCAGGACCTAAGACAGGCTCGGGAGACGCCCAGGACCTAAGACAGGCTCGGGAGACGCCCAGGACCTAAGACAGGCTCGGGAGACGCCCAGGACCTAAGACAGGCTCGGGAGACGCCCAGGACCTAAGACAGGCTCGGGAGACGCCCAGGACCTAAGACAGGCTCGGGAGACGCCCAGGACCTAAGACAGGCTCGGGAGACGCCCAGGACCTAAGACAGGCTCGGGAGACGCCCAGGACCTAAGACAGGCTCGGGAGACGCCCAGGACCTAAGACAGGCTCGGGAGACGCCCAGGACCTAAGACAGGCTCGGGAGACGCCCAGGACCTAAGACAGGCTCGGGAGACGCCCAGGACCTAAGACAGGCTCGGGAGACGCCCAGGACCTAAGACAGGCTCGGGAGACGCCCAGGACCTAAGACAGGCTCGGGAGACGCCCAGGACCTAAGACAGGCTCGGGAGACGCCCAGGACCTAAGACAGGCTCGGGAGACGCCCAGGACCTAAGACAGGCTCGGGAGACGCCCAGGACCTAAGACAGGCTCGGGAGACGCCCAGGACCTAAGACAGGCTCGGGAGACGCCCAGGACCTAAGACAGGCTCGGGAGACGCCCAGGACCTAAGACAGGCTCGGGAGACGCCCAGGACCTAAGACAGGCTCGGGAGACGCCCAGGACCTAAGACAGGCTCGGGAGACGCCCAGGACCTAAGACAGGCTCGGGAGACGCCCAGGACCTAAGACAGGCTCGGGAGACGCCCAGGACCTAAGACAGGCTCGGGAGACGCCCAGGACCTAAGACAGGCTCTGGAGACGCCCAGGACCTAAGACAGGCTCGGGAGACGCCCAGGACCTAAGACAGGCTCGGGAGACGCCCAGGACCTAAGACAGGCTCGGGAGACGCCCAGGACCTAAGACAGGCTCGGGAGACGCCCAGGACCTAAGACAGGCTCGGGAGACGCCCAGGACCTAAGACAGACTCGGGAGACGCCCAGGACCTAAGACAGGCTCGGGAGACGCCCAGGACCTAAGACAGGCTCGGGAGACGCCCAGGACCTAAGACAGGCTCGGGAGACGCCCAGGACCTAAGACAGGCTCGGGAGACGCCCAGGACCTAAGACAGGCTCGGGAGACGCCCAGGACCTAAGACAGGCTCGGGAGACGCCCAGGACCTAAGACAGGCTCGGGAGACGCCCAGGACCTAAGACAGGCTCGGGAGACGCCCAGGACCTAAGACAGGCTCGGGAGACGCCCAGGACCTAAGACAGGCTCGGGAGACGCCCAGGACCTAAGACAGGCTCGGGAGACGCCCAGGACCTAAGACAGGCTCGGGAGACGCCCAGGACCTAAGACAGGCTCGGGAGACGCCCAGGACCTAAGACAGGCTCGGGAGACGCCCAGGACCTAAGACAGGCTCGGGAGACGCCCAGGACCTAAGACAGACTCGGGAGACGCCCAGGACCTAAGACAGGCTCGGGAGACGCCCAGGACCTAAGACAGGCTCGGGAGACGCCCAGGACCTAAGACAGGCTCGGGAGACGCCCAGGACCTAAGACAGGCTCGGGAGACGCCCAGGACCTAAGACAGGCTCGGGAGACGCCCAGGACCTAAGACAGGCTCGGGAGACGCCCAGGACCTAAGACAGGCTCGGGAGACGCCCAGGACCTAAGACAGGCTCGGGAGACGCCCAGGACCTAAGACAGGCTCGGGAGACGCCCAGGACCTAAGACAGGCTCGGGAGACGCCCAGGACCTAAGACAGGCTCGGGAGACGCCCAGGACCTAAGACAGGCTCGGGAGACGCCCAGGACCTAAGACAGGCTCGGGAGACGCCCAGGACCTAAGACAGGCTCGGGAGACGCCCAGGACCTAAGACAGGCTCGGGAGACGCCCAGGACCTAAGACAGGCTCGGGAGACGCCCAGGACCTAAGACAGGCTCGGGAGACGCCCAGGACCTAAGACAGGCTCGGGAGACGCCCAGGACCTAAGACAGGCTCGGGAGACGCCCAGGACCTAAGACAGGCTCGGGAGACGCCCAGGACCTAAGACAGGCTCGGGAGACGCCCAGGACCTAAGACAGACTCGGGAGACGCCCAGGACCTAAGACAGGCTCGGGAGACGCCCAGGACCTAAGACAGGCTCGGGAGACGCCCAGGACCTAAGACAGGCTCGGGAGACGCCCAGGACCTAAGACAGGCTCGGGAGACGCCCAGGACCTAAGACAGGCTCGGGAGACGCCCAGGACCTAAGACAGGCTCGGGAGACGCCCAGGACCTAAGACAGGCTCGGGAGACGCCCAGGACCTAAGACAGGCTCGGGAGACGCCCAGGACCTAAGACAGGCTCTGGAGACGCCCAGGACCTAAGACAGGCTCGGGAGACGCCCAGGACCTAAGACAGGCTCTGGAGACGCCCAGGACCTAAGACAGGCTCGGGAGACGCCCAGGACCTAAGACAGGCTCGGGAGACGCCCAGGACCTAAGACAGGCTCGGGAACCTAAGACAGGCTCGGGAGACGCCCAGGACCTAAGACAGGCTCGGGAGACGCCCAGGACCTAAGACAGGCTCGGGAGACGCCCAGGACCTAAGACAGGCTCGGGAGACGCCCAGGACCTAAGACAGGCTCGGGAGACGCCCAGGACCTAAGACAGGCTCGGGAGACGCCCAGGACCTAAGACAGGCTCGGGAGACGCCCAGGACCTAAGACAGGCTCGGGAGACGCCCAGGACCTAAGACAGGCTCGGGAGACGCCCAGGACCTAAGACAGGCTCGGGAGACGCCCAGGACCTAAGACAGGCTCGGGAGACGCCCAGGACCTAAGACAGGCTCGGGAGACGCCCAGGACCTAAGACAGGCTCGGGAGACGCCCAGGACCTAAGACAGGCTCGGGAGACGCCCAGGACCTAAGACAGGCTCGGGAGACGCCCAGGACCTAAGACAGGCTCGGGAGACGCCCAGGACCTAAGACAGGCTCGGGAGACGCCCAGGACCTAAGACAGACTCGGGAGACGCCCAGGACCTAAGACAGGCTCGGGAGACGCCCAGGACCTAAGACAGGCTCGGGAGACGCCCAGGACCTAAGACAGGCTCGGGAGACGCCCAGGACCTAAGACAGGCTCGGGAGACGCCCAGGACCTAAGACAGGCTCGGGAGACGCCCAGGACCTAAGACAGGCTCGGGAGACGCCCAGGACCTAAGACAGGCTCGGAGAGACGCCCAGGACCTAAGACAGGCTCTGGGAGACGCCCAGGACCTAAGACAGGCTCGGGAGACGCCCAGGACCTAAGACAGGCTCGGGAGACGCCCAGGACCTAAGACAGGCTCGGGAGACGCCCAGGACCTAAGACAGGCTCGGGAGACGCCCAGGACCTAAGACAGGCTCGGGAGACGCCCAGGACCTAAGACAGGCTCGGGAGACGCCCAGGACCTAAGACAGGCTCGGGAGACGCCCAGGACCTAAGACAGGCTCGGGAGACGCCCAGGACCTAAGACAGGCTCGGGAGACGCCCAGGACCTAAGACAGGCTCGGGAGACGCCCAGGACCTAAGACAGGCTCGGGAGACGCCCAGGACCTAAGACAGGCTCGGGAGACGCCCAGGACCTAAGACAGGCTCGGGAGACGCCCAGGACCTAAGACAGGCTCGGGAGACGCCCAGGACCTAAGACAGGCTCGGGAGACGCCCAGGACCTAAGACAGGCTCGGGAGACGCCCAGGACCTAAGACAGGCTCGGGAGACGCCCAGGACCTAAGACAGGCTCGGGAGACGCCCAGGACCTAAGACAGGCTCGGGAGACGCCCAGGACCTAAGACAGGCTCGGGAGACGCCCAGGACCTAAGACAGGCTCGGGAGACGCCCAGGACCTAAGACAGGCTCGGGAGACGCCCAGGACCTAAGACAGGCTCGGGAGACGCCCAGGACCTAAGACAGGCTCGGGAGACGCCCAGGACCTAAGACAGGCTCGGGAGACGCCCAGGACCTAAGACAGGCTCGGGAGACGCCCAGGACCTAAGACAGGCTCGGGAGACGCCCAGGACCTAAGACAGGCTCGGGAGACGCCCAGGACCTAAGACAGGCTCGGGAGACGCCCAGGACCTAAGACAGGCCCGGGAGACGCCCAGGACCTAAGACAGGCTCGGGAGACGCCCAGGACCTAAGACAGGCTCGGGAGACGCCCAGGACCTAAGACAGGCTCGGGAGACGCCCAGGACCTAAGACAGGCTCGGGAGACGCCCAGGACCTAAGACAGGCTCGGGAGACGCCCAGGACCTAAGACAGGCTCGGGAGACGCCCAGGACCTAAGACAGGCTCGGGAGACGCCCAGGACCTAAGACAGGCTCGGGAGACGCCCAGGACCTAAGACAGGCTCGGGAGACGCCCAGGACCTAAGACAGGCTCGGGAGACGCCCAGGACCTAAGACAGGCTCGGGAGACGCCCAGGACCTAAGACAGGCTCGGGAGACGCCCAGGACCTAAGACAGGCTCGGGAGACGCCCAGGACCTAAGACAGGCTCGGGAGACGCCCAGGACCTAAGACAGGCTCGGGAGACGCCCAGGACCTAAGACAGGCTCGGGAGACGCCCAGGACCTAAGACAGGCTCGGGAGACGCCCAGGACCTAAGACAGGCTCGGGAGACGCCCAGGACCTAAGACAGGCTCGGGAGACGCCCAGGACCTAAGACAGGCTCGGGAGACGCCCAGGACCTAAGACAGGCTCGGGAGACGCCCAGGACCTAAGACAGGCTCGGGAGACGCCCAGGACCTAAGACAGGCTCGGGAGACGCCCAGGACCTAAGACAGGCTCGGGAGACGCCCAGGACCTAAGACAGGCTCGGGAGACGCCCAGGACCTAAGACAGGCTCGGGAGACGCCCAGGACCTAAGACAGGCTCGGGAGACGCCCAGGACCTAAGACAGACTCGGGAGACGCCCAGGACCTAAGACAGGCTCGGGAGACGCCCAGGACCTAAGACAGGCTCGGGAGACGCCCAGGACCTAAGACAGGCTCGGGAGACGCCCAGGACCTAAGACAGGCTCGGGAGACGCCCAGGACCTAAGACAGGCTCGGGAGACGCCCAGGACCTAAGACAGGCTCGGGAGACGCCCAGGACCTAAGACAGGCTCGGGAGACGCCCAGGACCTAAGACAGGCTCGGGAGACGCCCAGGACCTAAGACAGGCTCGGGAGACGCCCAGGACCTAAGACAGGCTCGGGAGACGCCCAGGACCTAAGACAGGCTCGGGAGACGCCCAGGACCTAAGACAGGCTCGGGAGACGCCCAGGACCTAAGACAGGCTCGGGAGACGCCCAGGACCTAAGACAGGCTCGGGAGACGCCCAGGACCTAAGACAGACTCGGGAGACGCCCAGGACCTAAGACAGGCTCGGGAGACGCCCAGGACCTAAGACAGGCTCGGGAGACGCCCAGGACCTAAGACAGACTCGGGAGACGCCCAGGACCTAAGACAGGCTCGGGAGACGCCCAGGACCTAAGACAGGCTCGGGAGACGCCCAGGACCTAAGACAGGCTCGGGAGACGCCCAGGACCTAAGACAGGCTCGGGAGACGCCCAGGACCTAAGACAGGCTCGGGAGACGCCCAGGACCTAAGACAGGCTCGGGAGACGCCCAGGACCTAAGACAGGCTCGGGAGACGCCCAGGACCTAAGACAGGCTCGGGAGACGCCCAGGACCTAAGACAGGCTCGGGAGACGCCCAGGACCTAAGACAGGCTCGGGAGACGCCCAGGACCTAAGACAGGCTCGGGAGACGCCCAGGACCTAAGACAGGCTCGGGAGACGCCCAGGACCTAAGACAGGCTCGGGAGACGCCCAGGACCTAAGACAGGCTCGGGAGACGCCCAGGACCTAAGACAGGCTCGGGAGACGCCCAGGACCTAAGACAGGCTCGGGAGACGCCCAGGACCTAAGACAGGCTCGGGAGACGCCCAGGACCTAAGACAGGCTCGGGAGACGCCCAGGACCTAAGACAGGCTCGGGAGACGCCCAGGACCTAAGACAGGCTCGGGAGACGCCCAGGACCTAAGACAGGCTCGGGAGACGCCCAGGACCTAAGACAGGCTCGGGAGACGCCCAGGACCTAAGACAGGCTCGGGAGACGCCCAGGACCTAAGACAGGCTCGGGAGACGCCCAGGACCTAAGACAGACTCGGGAGACGCCCAGGACCTAAGACAGGCTCGGGAGACGCCCAGGACCTAAGACAGACTCGGGAGACGCCCAGGACCTAAGACAGGCTCGGGAGACGCCCAGGACCTAAGACAGGCTCGGGAGACGCCCAGGACCTAAGACAGACTCGGGAGACGCCCAGGACCTAAGACAGGCTCGGGAGACGCCCAGGACCTAAGACAGGCTCGGGAGACGCCCAGGACCTAAGACAGGCTCGGGAGACGCCCAGGACCTAAGACAGGCTCGGGAGACGCCCAGGACCTAAGACAGGCTCGGGAGACGCCCAGGACCTAAGACAGGCTCGGGAGACGCCCAGGACCTAAGACAGGCTCGGGAGACGCCCAGGACCTAAGACAGGCTCGGGAGACGCCCAGGACCTAAGACAGGCTCGGGAGACGCCCAGGACCTAAGACAGGCTCGGGAGACGCCCAGGACCTAAGACAGACTCGGGAGACGCCCAGGACCTAAGACAGGCTCGGGAGACGCCCAGGACCTAAGACAGGCTCGGGAGACGCCCAGGACCTAAGACAGGCTCGGGAGACGCCCAGGACCTAAGACAGGCTCGGGAGACGCCCAGGACCTAAGACAGGCTCGGGAGACGCCCAGGACCTAAGACAGGCTCGGGAGACGCCCAGGACCTAAGACAGGCTCGGGAGACGCCCAGGACCTAAGACAGGCTCGGGAGACGCCCAGGACCTAAGACAGGCTCGGGAGACGCCCAGGACCTAAGACAGGCTCGGGAGACGCCCAGGACCTAAGACAGGCTCGGGAGACGCCCAGGACCTAAGACAGACTCGGGAAAGACGCCCAGGACCTAAGACAGGCTCGGGAGACGCCCAGGACCTAAGACAGGCTCGGGAGACGCCCAGGACCTAAGACAGGCTCGGGAGACGCCCAGGACCTAAGACAGGCTCGGGAGACGCCCAGGACCTAAGACAGACCTAAGACAGGCCGGGAGACGCCCAGGACCTAAGACAGGCTCGGGAGACGCCCAGGACCTAAGACAGGCTCGGGAGACGCCCAGGACCTAAGACAGGCTCGGGAGACGCCCAGGACCTAAGACAGGCTCGGGAGACGCCCAGGACCTAAGACAGGCTCGGGAGACGCCCAGGACCTAAGACAGGCTCGGGAGACGCCCAGGACCTAAGACAGGCTCGGGAGACGCCCAGGACCTAAGACAGGCCTAACAGGCTCGAGACGCCCAGGACCTAAGACAGGCTCGGGAGACGCCCAGGACCTAAGACAGGCTCGGGAGACGCCCAGGACCTAAGACAGACTCGGGAGACGCCCAGGACCTAAGACAGACTCGGGAGACGCCCAGGACCTAAGACAGGCTCGGGAGACGCCCAGGACCTAAGACAGGCTCGGGAGACGCCCAGGACCTAAGACAGGCTCGGGAGACGCCCAGGACCTAAGACAGGCTCGGGAGACGCCCAGGACCTAAGACAGGCTCGGGAGACGCCCAGGACCTAAGACAGGCTCGGGAGACGCCCAGGACCTAAGACAGGCTCGGGAGACGCCCAGGACCTAAGACAGACTCGGGAGACGCCCAGGACCTAAGACAGGCTCGGGAGACGCCCAGGACCTAAGACAGGCTCGGGAGACGCCCAGGACCTAAGACAGACTCGGGAGACGCCCAGGACCTAAGACAGGCTCGGGAGACGCCCAGGACCTAAGACAGGCTCGGGAGACGCCCAGGACCTAAGACAGGCTCGGGAGACGCCCAGGACCTAAGACAGGCTCGGGAGACGCCCAGGACCTAAGACAGGCTCGGGAGACGCCCAGGACCTAAGACAGGCTCGGGAGACGCCCAGGACCTAAGACAGGCTCGGGAGACGCCCAGGACCTAAGACAGGCTCGGGAGACGCCCAGGACCTAAGACAGGCTCGGGAGACGCCCAGGACCTAAGACAGGCCCGGGAGACGCCCAGGACCTAAGACAGACTCGGGAGACGCCCAGGACCTAAGACAGGCTCGGGAGACGCCCAGGACCTAAGACAGGCTCGGGAGACGCCCAGGACCTAAGACAGGCTCGGGAGACGCCCAGGACCTAAGACAGGCTCGGGAGACGCCCAGGACCTAAGACAGGCTCGGGAGACGCCCAGGACCTAAGACAGGCTCGGGAGACGCCCAGGACCTAAGACAGGCTCGGGAGACGCCCAGGACCTAAGACAGGCTCGGGAGACGCCCAGGACCTAAGACAGGCTCGGGAGACGCCCAGGACCTAAGACAGGCTCGGGAGACGCCCAGGACCTAAGACAGGCTCGGGAGACGCCCAGGACCTAAGACAGACTCGGGAGACGCCCAGGACCTAAGACAGGCTCGGGAGACGCCCAGGACCTAAGACAGGCTCGGGAGACGCCCAGGACCTAAGACAGGCTCGGGAGACGCCCAGGACCTAAGACAGGCTCGGGAGACGCCCAGGACCTAAGACAGACTCGGGAGACGCCCAGGACCTAAGACAGGCTCGGGAGACGCCCAGGACCTAAGACAGGCTCGGGAGACGCCCAGGACCTAAGACAGGCTCGGAGACGCCCAGGACCTAAGACAGGCTCGGGAGACGCCCAGGACCTAAGACAGGCTCGGGAGACGCCCAGGACCTAAGACAGGCTCGGGAGACGCCCAGGACCTAAGACAGGCTCGGGAGACGCCCAGGACCTAAGACAGGCTCGGGAGACGCCCAGGACCTAAGACAGACTCGGGAGACGCCCAGGACCTAAGACAGGCTCGGGAGACGCCCAGGACCTAAGACAGGCTCGGGAGACGCCCAGGACCTAAGACAGGCTCGGGAGACGCCCAGGACCTAAGACAGACTCGGGAGACGCCCAGGACCTAAGACAGGCTCGGGAGACGCCCAGGACCTAAGACAGGCTCGGGAGACGCCCAGGACCTAAGACAGGCTCGGGAGACGCCCAGGACCTAAGACAGGCTCGGGAGACGCCCAGGACCTAAGACAGGCTCGGGAGACGCCCAGGACCTAAGACAGGCTCGGGAGACGCCCAGGACCTAAGACAGACTCCGGGAAGACGCCCAGGACCTAAGACAGGCTCGGGAGACGCCCAGGACCTAAGACAGGCTCGGGAGACGCCCAGGACCTAAGACAGACTCGGGAGACGCCCAGGACCTAAGACAGGCTCGGGAGACGCCCAGGACCTAAGACAGGCTCGGGAGACGCCCAGGACCTAAGACAGGCTCGGGAGACGCCCAGGACCTAAGACAGGCTCGGGAGACGCCCAGGACCTAAGACAGGCTCCGGAGACGCCCAGGACCTAAGACAGGCTCTGGAGACGCCCAGGACCTAAGACAGGCTCGGGAGACGCCCAGGACCTAAGACAGGCTCGGGAGACGCCCAGGACCTAAGACAGGCTCGGGAGACGCCCAGGACCTAAGACAGGCTCGGGAGACGCCCAGGACCTAAGACAGGCTCGGGAGACGCCCAGGACCTAAGACAGGCTCGGGAGACGCCCAGGACCTAAGACAGGCTCGGGAGACGCCCAGGACCTAAGACAGGCTCGGGAGACGCCCAGGACCTAAGACAGGCTCGGGAGACGCCCAGGACCTAAGACAGGCTCGGGAGACGCCCAGGACCTAAGACAGGCTCGGGAGACGCCCAGGACCTAAGACAGGCTCGGGAGACGCCCAGGACCTAAGACAGGCTCGGGAGACGCCCAGGACCTAAGACAGGCTCGGGAGACGCCCAGACTAAGACAGGCTCGGGAGACGCCCAGGACCTAAGACAGGCTCGGGAGACGCCCAGGACCTAAGACAGGCTCGGGAGACGCCCAGGACCTAAGACAGGCTCGGGAGACGCCCAGGACCTAAGACAGACTCGGGAGACGCCCAGGACCTAAGACAGGCTCGGGAGACGCCCAGGACCTAAGACAGGCTCGGGAGACGCCCAGGACCTAAGACAGGCTCGGGAGACGCCCAGGACCTAAGACAGGCTCGGGAGACGCCCAGGACCTAAGACAGGCTCGGGAGACGCCCAGGACCTAAGACAGGCTCGGGAGACGCCCAGGACCTAAGACAGACTCGGGAGACGCCCAGGACCTAAGACAGACTCGGGAGACGCCCAGGACCTAAGACAGGCTCGGGAGACGCCCAGGACCTAAGACAGACTCGGGAGACGCCCAGGACCTAAGACAGGCTCGGGAGACGCCCAGGACCTAAGACAGGCTCGGGAGACGCCCAGGACCTAAGACAGACTCGGGAGACGCCCAGGACCTAAGACAGGCTCGGGAGACGCCCAGGACCTAAGACAGGCTCGGGAGACGCCCAGGACCTAAGACAGGCTCGGGAGACGCCCAGGACCTAAGACAGGCTCGGGAGACGCCCAGGACCTAAGACAGGCTCGGGAGACGCCCAGGACCTAAGACAGGCTCGGGAGACGCCCAGGACCTAAGACAGACTCGGGAGACGCCCAGGACCTAAGACAGACTCGGGAGACGCCCAGGACCTAAGACAGGCTCGGGAGACGCCCAGGACCTAAGACAGACTCGGGAGACGCCCAGGACCTAAGACAGGCTCGGGAGACGCCCAGGACCTAAGACAGGCTCTGGGAGACGCCCAGGACCTAAGACAGACTCGGGAGACGCCCAGGACCTAAGACAGGCTCGGGAGACGCCCAGGACCTAAGACAGGCTCGGGAGACGCCCAGGACCTAAGACAGGCTCGGGAGACGCCCAGGACCTAAGACAGGCTCGGGAGACGCCCAGGACCTAAGACAGACTCGGGAGACGCCCAGGACCTAAGACAGGCTCGGGAGACGCCCAGGACCTAAGACAGGCTCGGGAGACGCCCAGGACCTAAGACAGGCTCGGGAGACGCCCAGGACCTAAGACAGGCTCGGGAGACGCCCAGGACCTAAGACAGACTCGGGAGACGCCCAGGACCTAAGACAGGCTCGGGAGACGCCCAGGACCTAAGACAGGCTCGGGAGACGCCCAGGACCTAAGACAGGCTCGGGAGACGCCCAGGACCTAAGACAGGCTCGGGAGACGCCCAGGACCTAAGACAGGCTCGGGAGACGCCCAGGACCTAAGACAGGCTCGGGAGACGCCCAGGACCTAAGACAGGCTCGGGAGACGCCCAGGACCTAAGACAGGCTCGGGAGACGCCCAGGACCTAAGACAGGCTCGGGAGACGCCCAGGACCTAAGACAGACTCGGGAGACGCCCAGGACCTAAGACAGGCTCGGGAGACGCCCAGGACCTAAGACAGGCTCGGGAGACGCCCAGGACCTAAGACAGGCTCGGGAGACGCCCAGGACCTAAGACAGACTCGGGAGACGCCCAGGACCTAAGACAGGCTCGGGAGACGCCCAGGACCTAAGACAGGCTCGGGAGACGCCCAGGAACTCGGGAGACGCCCAGGACCTAAGACAGGCTCGGGAGACGCCCAGGACCTAAGACAGGCTCGGGAGACGCCCAGGACCTAAGACAGGCTCGGGAGACGCCCAGGACCTAAGACAGGCTCGGGAGACGCCCAGGACCTAAGACAGGCTCGGGAGACGCCCAGGACCTAAGACAGGCTCGGGAGACGCCCAGGACCTAAGACAGACTCGGGAGACGCCCAGGACCTAAGACAGGCTCGGGAGACGCCCAGGACCTAAGACAGGCTCGGGAGACGCCCAGGACCTAAGACAGGCTCGGGAGACGCCCAGGACCTAAGACAGGCTCGGGAGACGCCCAGGACCTAAGACAGGCTCGGGAGACGCCCAGGACCTAAGACAGGCTCGGGAGACGCCCAGGACCTAAGACAGACTCGGGAGACGCCCAGGACCTAAGACAGGCTCGGGAGACGCCCAGGACCTAAGACAGGCTCGGGAGACGCCCAGGACCTAAGACAGACTCGGGAGACGCCCAGGACCTAAGACAGGCTCGGGAGACGCCCAGGACCTAAGACAGACTCGGGAGACGCCCAGGACCTAAGACAGGCTCGGGAGACGCCCAGGACCTAAGACAGGCTCGGGAGACGCCCAGGACCTAAGACAGGCTCGGGAGACGCCCAGGACCTAAGACAGGCTCGGGAGACGCCCAGGACCTAAGACAGGCTCGGGAGACGCCCAGGACCTAAGACAGGCTCGGGAGACGCCCAGGACCTAAGACAGGCTCGGGAGACGCCCAGGACCTAAGACAGACTCGGGAGACGCCCAGGACCTAAGACAGGCTCGGGAGACGCCCAGGACCTAAGACAGGCTCGGGAGACGCCCAGGACCTAAGACAGGCTCGGGAGACGCCCAGGACCTAAGACAGGCTCGGGAGACGCCCAGGACCTAAGACAGGCTCGGGAGACGCCCAGGACCTAAGACAGACTCGGGAGACGCCCAGGACCTAAGACAGGCTCGGGAGACGCCCAGGACCTAAGACAGACTCGGGAGACGCCCAGGACCTAAGACAGGCTCGGGAGACGCCCAGGACCTAAGACAGGCTCGGGAGACGCCCAGGACCTAAGACAGACTCGGGAGACGCCCAGGACCTAAGACAGGCTCGGGAGACGCCCAGGACCTAAGACAGGCTCGGGAGACGCCCAGGACCTAAGACAGGCTCGGGAGACGCCCAGGACCTAAGACAGGCTCGGGAGACGCCCAGGACCTAAGACAGGCTCGGGAGACGCCCAGGACCTAAGACAGGCTCGGGAGACGCCCAGGACCTAAGACAGGCTCGGGAGACGCCCAGGACCTAAGACAGGCTCGGGAGACGCCCAGGACCTAAGACAGGCTCGGGAGACGCCCAGGACCTAAGACAGGCTCGGGAGACGCCCAGGACCTAAGACAGACTCGGGAGACGCCCAGGACCTAAGACAGGCTCGGGAGACGCCCAGGACCTAAGACAGACTCGGGAGACGCCCAGGACCTAAGACAGGCTCGGGAGACGCCCAGGACCTAAGACAGGCTCGGGAGACGCCCAGGACCTAAGACAGACTCGGGAGACGCCCAGGACCTAAGACAGGCTCGGGAGACGCCCAGGACCTAAGACAGGCTCGGGAGACGCCCAGGACCTAAGACAGGCTCGGGAGACGCCCAGGACCTAAGACAGGCTCGGGAGACGCCCAGGACCTAAGACAGACTCGGGAGACGCCCAGGACCTAAGACAGGCTCGGGAGACGCCCAGGACCTAAGACAGACTCGGGAGACGCCCAGGACCTAAGACAGGCTCGGGAGACGCCCAGGACCTAAGACAGGCTCGGGAGAGACGCCCAGGACCTAAGACAGGCTCGGGAGACGCCCAGGACCTAAGACAGGCTCGGGAGACGCCCAGGACCTAAGACAGGCTCGGGAGACGCCCAGGACCTAAGACAGGCTCGGGAGACGCCCAGGACCTAAGACAGGCTCGGGAGACGCCCAGGACCTAAGACAGGCTCGGGAGACGCCCAGGACCTAAGACAGGCTCGGGAGACGCCCAGGACCTAAGACAGGCTCGGGAGACGCCCAGGACCTAAGACAGGCTCGGGAGACGCCCAGGACCTAAGACAGGCTCGGGAGACGCCCAGGACCTAAGACAGGCTCGGGAGACGCCCAGGACCTAAGACAGGCTCGGGAGACGCCCAGGACCTAAGACAGGCTCGGGAGACGCCCAGGACCTAAGACAGACTCGGGAGACGCCCAGGACCTAAGACAGGCTCGGGAGACGCCCAGGACCTAAGACAGGCTCGGGAGACGCCCAGGACCTAAGACAGGCTCGGGAGACGCCCAGGACCTAAGACAGGCTCGGGAGACGCCCAGGACCTAAGACAGGCTCGGGAGACGCCCAGGACCTAAGACAGGCTCGGGAGACGCCCAGGACCTAAGACAGGCTCGGGAGACGCCCAGGACCTAAGACAGGCTCGGGAGACGCCCAGGACCTAAGACAGGCTCGGGAGACGCCCAGGACCTAAGACAGGCTCGGGAGACGCCCAGGACCTAAGACAGGCTCGGGAGACGCCCAGGACCTAAGACAGGCTCGGGAGACGCCCAGGACCTAAGACAGGCTCGGGAGACGCCCAGGACCTAAGACAGGCTCGGGAGACGCCCAGGACCTAAGACAGACTCGGGAGACGCCCAGGACCTAAGACAGGCTCGGGAGACGCCCAGGACCTAAGACAGGCTCGGGAGACGCCCAGGACCTAAGACAGGCTCGGGAGACGCCCAGGACCTAAGACAGGCTCGGGAGACGCCCAGGACCTAAGACAGACTCGGGAGACGCCCAGGACCTAAGACAGGCTCGGGAGACGCCCAGGACCTAAGACAGGCTCGGGAGACGCCCAGGACCTAAGACAGGCTACGGGAGACGCCCAGGACCTAAGACAGGCTCGGGAGACGCCCAGGAACAGCTCGGAGAGCCCAAGACCTAAGACACTCGGGAGACGCCCAGGACCTAAGACAGGCTCGGGAGACGCCCAGGACCTAAGACAGGCTCGGGAGACGCCCAGGACCTAAGACAGGCTCGGGAGACGCCCAGGACCTAAGACAGGCTCGGGAGACGCCCAGGACCTAAGACAGGCTCGGGAGACGCCCAGGACCTAAGACAGGCTCGGGAGACGCCCAGGACCTAAGACAGACTCGGGAGACGCCCAGGACCTAAGACAGGCTCGGGAGACGCCCAGGACCTAAGACAGGCTCGGGAGACGCCCAGGACCTAAGACAGACTCGGGAGACGCCCAGGACCTAAGACAGGCTCGGGAGACGCCCAGGACCTAAGACAGGCTCGGGAGACGCCCAGGACCTAAGACAGGCTCGGGAGACGCCCAGGACCTAAGACAGGCTCGGGAGACGCCCAGGACCTAAGACAGGCTCGGGAGACGCCCAGGACCTAAGACAGGCTCGGGAGACGCCCAGGACCTAAGACAGGCTCGGGAGACGCCCAGGACCTAAGACAGGCTCGGGAGACGCCCAGGACCTAAGACAGGCTCGGGAGACGCCCAGGACCTAAGACAGGCTCGGGAGACGCCCAGGACCTAAGACAGGCTCGGGAGACGCCCAGGACCTAAGACAGGCTCGGGAGACGCCCAGGACCTAAGACAGGCTCGGGAGACGCCCAGGACCTAAGACAGGCTCGGGAGACGCCCAGGACCTAAGACAGGCTCGGGAGACGCCCAGGACCTAAGACAGGCTCGGGAGACGCCCAGGACCTAAGACAGGCTCGGGAGACGCCCAGGACCTAAGACAGGCTCGGGAGACGCCCAGGACCTAAGACAGACTCGGGAGACGCCCAGGACCTAAGACAGGCTCGGGAGACGCCCAGGACCTAAGACAGGCTCGGGAGACGCCCAGGACCTAAGACAGGCTCGGGAGACGCCCAGGACCTAAGACAGGCTCGGGAGACGCCCAGGACCTAAGACAGACTCGGGAGACGCCCAGGACCTAAGACAGGCTCGGGAGACGCCCAGGACCTAAGACAGGCTCGGGAGACGCCCAGGACCTAAGACAGGCTCGGGAGACGCCCAGGACCTAAGACAGGCTCGGGAGACGCCCAGGACCTAAGACAGGCTCGGGAGACGCCCAGGACCTAAGACAGGCTCGGGAGACGCCCAGGACCTAAGACAGACTCGGGAGACGCCCAGGACCTAAGACAGGCTCGGGAGACGCCCAGGACCTAAGACAGGCTCGGGAGACGCCCAGGACCTAAGACAGGCTCGGGAGACGCCCAGGACCTAAGACAGGCTCGGGAGACGCCCAGGACCTAAGACAGGCTCGGGAGACGCCCAGGACCTAAGACAGGCTCGGGAGACGCCCAGGACCTAAGACAGGCTCGGGAGACGCCCAGGACCTAAGACAGGCTCGGGAGACGCCCAGGACCTAAGACAGGCTCGGGAGACGCCCAGGACCTAAGACAGGCTCGGGAGACGCCCAGGACCTAAGACAGGCTCGGGAGACGCCCAGGACCTAAGACAGGCTCGGGAGACGCCCAGGACCTAAGACAGGCTCGGGAGACGCCCAGGACCTAAGACAGGCTCGGGAGACGCCCAGGACCTAAGACAGGCTCGGGAGACGCCCAGGACCTAAGACAGGCTCGGGAGACGCCCAGGACCTAAGACAGGCTCGGGAGACGCCCAGGACCTAAGACAGGCTCGGGAGACGCCCAGGACCTAAGACAGGCCCTGGAGACGCCCAGGACCTAAGACAGGCTCGGGAGACGCCCAGGACCTAAGACAGGCTCTGGAGACGCCCAGGACCTAAGACAGGCTCGGGAGACGCCCAGGACCTAAGACAGGCTCGGGAGACGCCCAGGACCTAAGACAGGCTCTGGAGACGCCCAGGACCTAAGACAGGCTCGGGAGACGCCCAGGACCTAAGACAGACTCGGGAGACGCCCAGGACCTAAGACAGGCTCTGGAGACGCCCAGGACCTAAGACAGACTCGGGAGACGCCCAGGACCTAAGACAGGCTCTGGAGACGCCCAGGACCTAAGACAGGCTCTGGAGACGCCCAGGACCTAAGACAGACTCGGGAGACGCCCAGGACCTAAGACAGGCTCGGGAGACGCCCAGGACCTAAGACAGGCTCGGGAGACGCCCAGGACCTAAGACAGGCTCGGGAGACGCCCAGGACCTAAGACGCCCAGGACCTAAGACAGACTCGGGAGACGCCCAGGACCTAAGACAGGCTCGGGAGACGCCCAGGACCTAAGACAGACTCGGGAGACGCCCAGGACCTAAGACAGGCTCGGGAGACGCCCAGGACCTAAGACAGGCTCGGGAGACGCCCAGGACCTAAGACAGACTCGGGAGACGCCCAGGACCTAAGACAGGCTCGGGAGACGCCCAGGACCTAAGACAGGCTCGGGAGACGCCCAGGACCTAAGACAGACTCGGGAGACGCCCAGGACCTAAGACAGGCTCGGGAGACGCCCAGGACCTAAGACAGGCTCGGGAGACGCCCAGGACCTAAGACAGGCTCGGGAGACGCCCAGGACCTAAGACAGGCTCGGGAGACGCCCAGGACCTAAGACAGGCTCGGGAGACGCCCAGGACCTAAGACAGGCTCGGGAGACGCCCAGGACCTAAGACAGGCTCGGGAGACGCCCAGGACCTAAGACAGGCTCGGGAGACGCCCAGGACCTAAGACAGGCTCGGGAGACGCCCAGGACCTAAGACAGGCTCGGGAGACGCCCAGGACCTAAGACAGGCTCGGGAGACGCCCAGGACCTAAGACAGGCTCGGGAGACGCCCAGGACCTAAGACAGGCTCGGGAGACGCCCAGGACCTAAGACAGACTCGGGAGACGCCCAGGACCTAAGACAGGCTCGGGAGACGCCCAGGACCTAAGACAGGCTCGGGAGACGCCCAGGACCTAAGACAGGCTCGGGAGACGCCCAGGACCTAAGACAGGCTCGGGAGACGCCCAGGACCTAAGACAGGCTCGGGAGACGCCCAGGACCTAAGACAGGCTCGGGAGACGCCCAGGACCTAAGACAGGCTCGGGAGACGCCCAGGACCTAAGACAGACTCGGGAGACGCCCAGGACCTAAGACAGGCTCGGGAGACGCCCAGGACCTAAGACAGGCTCGGGAGACGCCCAGGACCTAAGACAGGCTCGGGAGACGCCCAGGACCTAAGACAGGCTCGGGAGACGCCCAGGACCTAAGACAGGCTCGGGAGACGCCCAGGACCTAAGACAGGCTCGGGAGACGCCCAGGACCTAAGACAGGCTCGGGAGACGCCCAGGACCTAAGACAGACTCGGGAGACGCCCAGGACCTAAGACAGGCTCGGGAGACGCCCAGGACCTAAGACAGGCTCGGGAGACGCCCAGGACCTAAGACAGACTCGGGAGACGCCCAGGACCTAAGACAGGCTCGGGAGACGCCCAGGACCTAAGACAGGCTCGGGAGACGCCCAGGACCTAAGACAGGCTCGGGAGACGCCCAGGACCTAAGACAGGCTCGGGAGACGCCCAGGACCTAAGACAGACTCGGGAGACGCCCAGGACCTAAGACAGGCTCGGGAGACGCCCAGGACCTAAGACAGACTCGGGAGACGCCCAGGACCTAAGACAGGCTCGGGAGACGCCCAGGACCTAAGACAGGCTCGGGAGACGCCCAGGACCTAAGACAGACTCGGGAGACGCCCAGGACCTAAGACAGGCTCGGGAGACGCCCAGGACCTAAGACAGGCTCGGGAGACGCCCAGGACCTAAGACAGGCTCGGGAGACGCCCAGGACCTAAGACAGGCTCGGGAGACGCCCAGGACCTAAGACAGGCTCGGGAGACGCCCAGGACCTAAGACAGGCTCGGGAGACGCCCAGGACCTAAGACAGGCTCGGGAGACGCCCAGGACCTAAGACAGGCTCGGGAGACGCCCAGGACCTAAGACAGGCTCGGGAGACGCCCAGGACCTAAGACAGGCTCGGGAGACGCCCAGGACCTAAGACAGGCTCGGGAGACGCCCAGGACCTAAGACAGGCTCGGGAGACGCCCAGGACCTAAGACAGACTCGGGAGACGCCCAGGACCTAAGACAGGCTCGGGAGACGCCCAGGACCTAAGACAGGCTCGGGAGACGCCCAGGACCTAAGACAGGCTCGGGAGACGCCCAGGACCTAAGACAGGCTCGGGAGACGCCCAGGACCTAAGACAGGCTCGGGAGACGCCCAGGACCTAAGACAGGCTCGGGAGACGCCCAGGACCTAAGACAGGCTCGGGAGACGCCCAGGACCTAAGACAGACTCGGGAGACGCCCAGGACCTAAGACAGGCTCGGGAGACGCCCAGGACCTAAGACAGGCTCGGGAGACGCCCAGGACCTAAGACAGACTCGGGAGACGCCCAGGACCTAAGACAGGCTCGGGAGACGCCCAGGACCTAAGACAGACTCGGGAGACGCCCAGGACCTAAGACAGGCTCGGGAGACGCCCAGGACCTAAGACAGGCTCGGGAGACGCCCAGGACCTAAGACAGACTCGGGAGACGCCCAGGACCTAAGACAGGCTCGGGAGACGCCCAGGACCTAAGACAGGCTCGGGAGACGCCCAGGACCTAAGACAGGCTCGGGAGACGCCCAGGACCTAAGACAGGCTCGGGAGACGCCCAGGACCTAAGACAGGCTCGGGAGACGCCCAGGACCTAAGACAGGCTCGGGAGACGCCCAGGACCTAAGACAGGCTCGGGAGACGCCCAGGACCTAAGACAGGCTCGGGAGACGCCCAGGACCTAAGACAGGCTCGGGAGACGCCCAGGACCTAAGACAGGCTCGGGAGACGCCCAGGACCTAAGACAGGCTCGGGAGACGCCCAGGACCTAAGACAGGCTCGGGAGACGCCCAGGACCTAAGACAGGCTCGGGAGACGCCCAGGACCTAAGACAGACTCGGGAGACGCCCAGGACCTAAGACAGACTCGGGAGACGCCCAGGACCTAAGACAGGCTCGGGAGACGCCCAGGACCTAAGACAGGCTCGGGAGACGCCCAGGACCTAAGACAGGCTCGGGAGACGCCCAGGACCTAAGACAGGCTCGGGAGACGCCCAGGACCTAAGACAGGCTCGGGAGACGCCCAGGACCTAAGACAGGCTCGGGAGACGCCCAGGACCTAAGACAGACTCGGGAGACGCCCAGGACCTAAGACAGGCTCGGGAGACGCCCAGGACCTAAGACAGGCTCGGGAGACGCCCAGGACCTAAGACAGACTCGGGAGACGCCCAGGACCTAAGACAGGCTCGGGAGACGCCCAGGACCTAAGACAGGCTCGGGAGACGCCCAGGACCTAAGACAGGCTCGGGAGACGCCCAGGACCTAAGACAGGCTCGGGAGACGCCCAGGACCTAAGACAGACTCGGGAGACGCCCAGGACCTAAGACAGGCTCGGGAGACGCCCAGGACCTAAGACAGACTCGGGAGACGCCCAGGACCTAAGACAGGCTCGGGAGACGCCCAGGACCTAAGACAGGCTCGGGAGACGCCCAGGACCTAAGACAGGCTCGGGAGACGCCCAGGACCTAAGACAGGCTCGGGAGACGCCCAGGACCTAAGACAGGCTCGGGAGACGCCCAGGACCTAAGACAGGCTCGGGAGACGCCCAGGACCTAAGACAGGCTCGGGAGACGCCCAGGACCTAAGACAGGCTCGGGAGACGCCCAGGACCTAAGACAGGCTCGGGAGACGCCCAGGACCTAAGACAGGCTCGGGAGACGCCCAGGACCTAAGACAGGCTCGGGAGACGCCCAGGACCTAAGACAGACTCGGGAGACGCCCAGGACCTAAGACAGGCTCGGGAGACGCCCAGGACCTAAGACAGGCTCGGGAGACGCCCAGGACCTAAGACAGGCTCGGGAGACGCCCAGGACCTAAGACAGACTCGGGAGACGCCCAGGACCTAAGACAGGCTCGGGAGACGCCCAGGACCTAAGACAGACTCGGGAGACGCCCAGGACCTAAGACAGGCTCGGGAGACGCCCAGGACCTAAGACAGGCTCGGGAGACGCCCAGGACCTAAGACAGGCTCGGGAGACGCCCAGGACCTAAGACAGGCTCGGGAGACGCCCAGGACCTAAGACAGGCTCGGGAGACGCCCAGGACCTAAGACAGGCTCGGGAGACGCCCAGGACCTAAGACAGACTCGGGAGACGCCCAGGACCTAAGACAGGCTCGGGAGACGCCCAGGACCTAAGACAGGCTCTGGAGACGCCCAGGACCTAAGACAGGCTCGGGAGACGCCCAGGACCTAAGACAGGCTCGGGAGACGCCCAGGACCTAAGACAGGCTCGGGAGACGCCCAGGACCTAAGACAGGCTCGGGAGACGCCCAGGACCTAAGACAGGCTCGGGAGACGCCCAGGACCTAAGACAGGCTCGGGAGACGCCCAGGACCTAAGACAGGCTCGGGAGACGCCCAGGACCTAAGACAGGCTCGGGAGACGCCCAGGACCCTAAGACAGGCTCGGGAGACGCCCAGGACCTAAGACAGGCTCGGGAGACGCCCAGGACCTAAGACAGGCTCGGGAGACGCCCAGGACCTAAGACAGGCTCGGGAGACGCCCAGGACCTAAGACAGGCTCGGGAGACGCCCAGGACCTAAGACAGGCTCGGGAGACGCCCAGGACCTAAGACAGGCTCGGGAGACGCCCAGGACCTAAGACAGGCTCGGGAGACGCCCAGGACCTAAGACAGGCTCGGGAGACGCCCAGGACCTAAGACAGGCTCGGGAGACGCCCAGGACCTAAGACAGGCTCGGGAGACGCCCAGGACCTAAGACAGACTCGGGAGACGCCCAGGACCTAAGACAGGCTCGGGAGACGCCCAGGACCTAAGACAGGCTCGGGAGACGCCCAGGACCTAAGACAGACTCGGGAGACGCCCAGGACCTAAGACAGACTCGGGAGACGCCCAGGACCTAAGACAGGCTCGGGAGACGCCCAGGACCTAAGACAGGCTCGGGAGACGCCCAGGACCTAAGACAGGCTCGGGAGACGCCCAGGACCTAAGACAGGCTCGGGAGACGCCCAGGACCTAAGACAGACTCGGGAGACGCCCAGGACCTAAGACAGGCTCTGGAGACGCCCAGGACCTAAGACAGGCTCGGGAGACGCCCAGGACCTAAGACAGGCTCGGGAGACGCCCAGGACCTAAGACAGGCTCGGGAGACGCCCAGGACCTAAGACAGGCTCGGGAGACGCCCAGGACCTAAGACAGGCTCGGGAGACGCCCAGGACCTAAGACAGGCTCGGGAGACGCCCAGGACCTAAGACAGGCTCGGGAGACGCCCAGGACCTAAGACAGGCTCGGGAGACGCCCAGGACCTAAGACAGGCTCGGGAGACGCCCAGGACCTAAGACAGGCTCGGGAGACGCCCAGGACCTAAGACAGGCTCGGGAGACGCCCAGGACCTAAGACAGGCTCGGGAGACGCCCAGGACCTAAGACAGACTCGGGAGACGCCCAGGACCTAAGACAGGCTCGGGAGACGCCCAGGACCTAAGACAGGCTCGGGAGACGCCCAGGACCTAAGACAGGCTCGGGAGACGCCCAGGACCTAAGACAGGCTCGGGAGACGCCCAGGACCTAAGACAGGCTCCGGAGACGCCCAGGACCTAAGACAGGCTCGGGAGACGCCCAGGACCTAAGACAGGCTCGGGAGACGCCCAGGACCTAAGACAGGCTCTGGGAGACGCCCAGGACCTAAGACAGACTCGGGAGACGCCCAGGACCTAAGACAGGCTCGGGAGACGCCCAGGACCTAAGACAGGCTCGGGAGACGCCCAGGACCTAAGACAGGCTCTGGAGACGCCCAGGACCTAAGACAGGCTCGGGAGACGCCCAGGACCTAAGACAGGCTCGGGAGACGCCCAGGACCTAAGACAGACTCGGGAGACGCCCAGGACCTAAGACAGGCTCTGGAGACGCCCAGGACCTAAGACAGGCTCGGGAGACGCCCAGGACCTAAGACAGGCTCGGGAGACGCCCAGGACCTAAGACAGGCTCGGGAGACGCCCAGGACCTAAGACAGACTCGGGAGACGCCCAGGACCTAAGACAGGCTCGGGAGACGCCCAGGACCTAAGACAGGCTCGGGAGACGCCCAGGACCTAAGACAGGCTCGGGAGACGCCCAGGACCTAAGACAGGCTCGGGAGACGCCCAGGACCTAAGACAGGCTCGGGAGACGCCCAGGACCTAAGACAGACTCGGGAGACGCCCAGGACCTAAGACAGGCTCCGGAGACGCCCAGGACCTAAGACAGGCTCGGGAGACGCCCAGGACCTAAGACAGACTCGGGAGACGCCCAGGACCTAAGACAGGCTCGGGAGACGCCCAGGACCTAAGACAGGCTCTGGAGACGCCCAGGACCTAAGACAGGCTCGGGAGACGCCCAGGACCTAAGACAGGCTCTGGAGACGCCCAGGACCTAAGACAGGCTCGGGAGACGCCCAGGACCTAAGACAGACTCGGGAGACGCCCAGGACCTAAGACAGGCTCTGGAGACGCCCAGGACCTAAGACAGGCTCGGGAGACGCCCAGGACCTAAGACAGGCTCGGGAGACGCCCAGGACCTAAGACAGGCTCGGGAGACGCCCAGGACCTAAGACAGACTCGGGAGACGCCCAGGACCTAAGACAGGCTCGGGAGACGCCCAGGACCTAAGACAGGCTCGGGAGACGCCCAGGACCTAAGACAGGCTCGGGAGACGCCCAGGACCTAAGACAGGCTCGGGAGACGCCCAGGACCTAAGACAGACTCGGGAGACGCCCAGGACCTAAGACAGGCTCTGGGAGACGCCCAGGACCTAAGACAGGCTCGGGAGACGCCCAGGACCTAAGACAGGCTCGGGAGACGCCCAGGACCTAAGACAGACTCGGGAGACGCCCAGGACCTAAGACAGGCTCGGGAGACGCCCAGGACCTAAGACAGGCTCGGGAGACGCCCAGGACCTAAGACAGGCTCGGGAGACGCCCAGGACCTAAGACAGGCTCTGGAGACGCCCAGGACCTAAGACAGGCTCGGGAGACGCCCAGGACCTAAGACAGGCTCGGGAGACGCCCAGGACCTAAGACAGGCTCTGGAGACGCCCAGGACCTAAGACAGGCTCTGGAGACGCCCAGGACCTAAGACAGACTCGGGAGACGCCCAGGACCTAAGACAGGCTCTGGAGACGCCCAGGACCTAAGACAGGCTCGGGAGACGCCCAGGACCTAAGACAGACTCGGGAGACGCCCAGGACCTAAGACAGGCTCGGGAGACGCCCAGGACCTAAGACAGGCTCTGGAGACGCCCAGGACCTAAGACAGGCTCGGGAGACGCCCAGGACCTAAGACAGGCTCGGGAGACGCCCAGGACCCTAAGACAGGCTCGGGAGACGCCCAGGACCTAAGACAGGCTCGGGAGACGCCCAGGACCTAAGACAGGCTCTGGAGACGCCCAGGACCTAAGACAGGCTCGGGAGACGCCCAGGACCTAAGACAGGCTCGGGAGACGCCCAGGACCTAAGACAGGCTCGGGAGACGCCCAGGACCTAAGACAGGCTCGGGAGACGCCCAGGACCTAAGACAGGCTCGGGAGACGCCCAGGACCTAAGACAGGCTCGGGAGACGCCCAGGACCTAAGACAGGCTCGGGAGACGCCCAGGACCTAAGACAGGCTCGGGAGACGCCCAGGACCTAAGACAGGCTCTGGAGACGCCCAGGACCTAAGACAGGCTCGGGAGACGCCCAGGACCTAAGACAGGCTCGGGAGACGCCCAGGACCTAAGACAGGCTCGGGAGACGCCCAGGACCTAAGACAGGCTCTGGAGACGCCCAGGACCTAAGACAGGCTCGGGAGACGCCCAGGACCTAAGACAGGCTCGGGAGACGCCCAGGACCTAAGACAGGCTCGGGGAGACGCCCAGGACCTAAGACAGACTCGGGAGACGCCCAGGACCTAAGACAGGCTCTGGAGACGCCCAGGACCTAAGACAGGCTCGGGAGACGCCCAGGACCTAAGACAGGCTCGGGAGACGCCCAGGACCTAAGACAGGCTCGGGAGACGCCCAGGACCTAAGACAGGCTCGGGAGACGCCCAGGACCTAAGACAGGCTCGGGAGACGCCCAGGACCTAAGACAGGCTCGGGAGACGCCCAGGACCTAAGACAGGCTCGGGAGACGCCCAGGACCTAAGACAGGCTCGGGAGACGCCCAGGACCTAAGACAGGCTCGGGAGACGCCCAGGACCTAAGACAGGCTCGGGAGACGCCCAGGACCTAAGACAGGCTCGGGAGACGCCCAGGACCTAAGACAGGCTCGGGAGACGCCCAGGACCTAAGACAGGCTCGGGAGACGCCCAGGACCTAAGACAGGCTCGGGAGACGCCCAGGACCTAAGACAGACTCGGGAGACGCCCAGGACCTAAGACAGGCTCGGGAGACGCCCAGGACCTAAGACAGACTCGGGAGACGCCCAGGACCTAAGACAGGCTCGGGAGACGCCCAGGACCTAAGACAGGCTCGGGAGACGCCCAGGACCTAAGACAGACTCGGGAGACGCCCAGGACCTAAGACAGGCTCGGGAGACGCCCAGGACCTAAGACAGGCTCGGGAGACGCCCAGGACCTAAGACAGGCTCGGGAGACGCCCAGGACCTAAGACAGGCTCGGGAGACGCCCAGGACCTAAGACAGACTCGGGAGACGCCCAGGACCTAAGACAGGCTCGGGAGACGCCCAGGACCTAAGACAGGCTCAGGAGACGCCCAGGACCTAAGACAGGCTCTGGAGACGCCCAGGACCTAAGACAGGCTCGGGAGACGCCCAGGACCTAAGACAGGCTCGGGAGACGCCCAGGACCTAAGACAGGCTCGGGAGACGCCCAGGACCTAAGACAGGCTCGGGAGACGCCCAGGACCTAAGACAGACTCGGGAGACGCCCAGGACCTAAGACAGGCTCGGGAGACGCCCAGGACCTAAGACAGGCTCTGGAGACGCCCAGGACCTAAGACAGGCTCGGGAGACGCCCAGGACCTAAGACAGGCTCGGGAGACGCCCAGGACCTAAGACAGGCTCTGGAGACGCCCAGGACCTAAGACAGGCTCGGGAGACGCCCAGGACCTAAGACAGACTCGGGAGACGCCCAGGACCTAAGACAGGCTCGGGAGACGCCCAGGACCTAAGACAGGCTCGGGAGACGCCCAGGACCTAAGACAGGCTCGGGAGACGCCCAGGACCTAAGACAGACTCGGGAGACGCCCAGGACCTAAGACAGGCTCGGGAGACGCCCAGGACCTAAGACAGGCTCGGGAGACGCCCAGGACCTAAGACAGGCTCGGGAGACGCCCAGGACCTAAGACAGGCTCGGGAGACGCCCAGGACCTAAGACAGGCTCGGGAGACGCCCAGGACCTAAGACAGGCTCGGGAGACGCCCAGGACCTAAGACAGGCTCGGGAGACGCCCAGGACCTAAGACAGGCTCGGGAGACGCCCAGGACCTAAGACAGGCTCGGGAGACGCCCAGGACCTAAGACAGGCTCGGGAGACGCCCAGGACCTAAGACAGGCTCGGGAGACGCCCAGGACCTAAGACAGGCTCGGGAGACGCCCAGGACCTAAGACAGGCTCGGGAGACGCCCAGGACCTAAGACAGACTCGGGAGACGCCCAGGACCTAAGACAGGCTCGGGAGACGCCCAGGACCTAAGACAGGCTCGGGAGACGCCCAGGACCTAAGACAGGCTCGGGAGACGCCCAGGACCTAAGACAGGCTCGGGAGACGCCCAGGACCTAAGACAGACTCGGGAGACGCCCAGGACCTAAGACAGGCTCGGGAGACGCCCAGGACCTAAGACAGGCTCGGGAGACGCCCAGGACCTAAGACAGACTCGGGAGACGCCCAGGACCTAAGACAGACTCGGGAGACGCCCAGGACCTAAGACAGGCTCGGGAGACGCCCAGGACCTAAGACAGGCTCTGGGAGACGCCCAGGACCTAAGACAGACTCGGGAGACGCCCAGGACCTAAGACAGGCTCGGGAGACGCCCAGGACCTAAGACAGGCTCGGGAGACGCCCAGGACCTAAGACAGACTCGGGAGACGCCCAGGACCTAAGACAGGCTCGGGAGACGCCCAGGACCTAAGACAGGCTCGGGAGACGCCCAGGACCTAAGACAGACTCGGGAGACGCCCAGGACCTAAGACAGGCTCGGGAGACGCCCAGGACCTAAGACAGGCTCGGGAGACGCCCAGGACCTAAGACAGGCTCGGGAGACGCCCAGGACCTAAGACAGACTCGGGAGACGCCCAGGACCTAAGACAGGCTCGGGAGACGCCCAGGACCTAAGACAGACTCGGGAGACGCCCAGGACCTAAGACAGGCTCGGGAGACGCCCAGGACCTAAGACAGGCTCGGGAGACGCCCAGGACCTAAGACAGGCTCGGGAGACGCCCAGGACCTAAGACAGGCTCGGGAGACGCCCAGGACCTAAGACAGACTCGGGAGACGCCCAGGACCTAAGACAGGCTCGGGAGACGCCCAGGACCTAAGACAGGCTCGGGAGACGCCCAGGACCTAAGACAGGCTCGGGAGACGCCCAGGACCTAAGACAGACTCGGGAGACGCCCAGGACCTAAGACAGGCTCGGGAGACGCCCAGGACCTAAGACAGGCTCGGGAGACGCCCAGGACCTAAGACAGACTCGGGAGACGCCCAGGACCTAAGACAGGCTCGGGAGACGCCCAGGACCTAAGACAGGCTCGGGAGACGCCCAGGACCTAAGACAGGCTCGGGAGACGCCCAGGACCTAAGACAGGCTCGGGAGACGCCCAGGACCTAAGACAGACTCGGGAGACGCCCAGGACCTAAGACAGGCTCGGGAGACGCCCAGGACCTAAGACAGGCTCGGGAGACGCCCAGGACCTAAGACAGGCTCGGGAGACGCCCAGGACCTAAGACAGGCTCGGGAGACGCCCAGGACCTAAGACAGGCTCGGGAGACGCCCAGGACCTAAGACAGGCTCGGGAGACGCCCAGGACCTAAGACAGGCTCGGGAGACGCCCAGGACCTAAGACAGGCTCGGGAGACGCCCAGGACCTAAGACAGGCTCGGGAGACGCCCAGGACCTAAGACAGGCTCGGGAGACGCCCAGGACCTAAGACAGGCTCGGGAGACGCCCAGGACCTAAGACAGGCTCGGGAGACGCCCAGGACCTAAGACAGGCTCGGGAGACGCCCAGGACCTAAGACAGGCTCGGGAGACGCCCAGGACCTAAGACAGGCTCGGGAGACGCCCAGGACCTAAGACAGGCTCGGGAGACGCCCAGGACCCTAAGACAGACTCGGGAGACGCCCAGGACCTAAGACAGGCTCGGGAGACGCCCAGGACCTAAGACAGGCTCGGGAGACGCCCAGGACCTAAGACAGGCTCGGGAGACGCCCAGGACCTAAGACAGACTCGGGAGACGCCCAGGACCTAAGACAGGCTCGGGAGACGCCCAGGACCTAAGACAGACTCGGGAGACGCCCAGGACCTAAGACAGGCTCGGGAGACGCCCAGGACCTAAGACAGGCTCGGGAGACGCCCAGGACCTAAGACAGACTCGGGAGACGCCCAGGACCTAAGACAGACTCGGGAGACGCCCAGGACCTAAGACAGGCTCGGGAGACGCCCAGGACCTAAGACAGGCTCGGGAGACGCCCAGGACCTAAGACAGGCTCGGGAGACGCCCAGGACCTAAGACAGGCTCGGGAGACGCCCAGGACCTAAGACAGGCTCGGGAGACGCCCAGGACCTAAGACAGACTCGGGAGACGCCCAGGACCTAAGACAGGCTCGGGAGACGCCCAGGACCTAAGACAGACTCGGGAGACGCCCAGGACCTAAGACAGGCTCGGGAGACGCCCAGGACCTAAGACAGGCTCGGGAGACGCCCAGGACCTAAGACAGGCTCGGGAGACGCCCAGGACCTAAGACAGGCTCGGGAGACGCCCAGGACCTAAGACAGGCTCGGGAGACGCCCAGGACCTAAGACAGGCTCGGGAGACGCCCAGGACCTAAGACAGGCTCGGGAGACGCCCAGGACCTAAGACAGGCTCGGGAGACGCCCAGGACCTAAGACAGGCTCGGGAGACGCCCAGGACCTAAGACAGGCTCGGGAGACGCCCAGGACCTAAGACAGGCTCGGGAGACGCCCAGGACCTAAGACAGGCTCGGGAGACGCCCAGGACCTAAGACAGACTCGGGAGACGCCCAGGACCTAAGACAGACTCGGGAGACGCCCAGGACCTAAGACAGGCTCGGGAGACGCCCAGGACCTAAGACAGGCTCGGGAGACGCCCAGGACCTAAGACAGGCTCGGGAGACGCCCAGGACCTAAGACAGGCTCGGGAGACGCCCAGGACCTAAGACAGGCTCGGGAGACGCCCAGGACCTAAGACAGGCTCGGGAGACGCCCAGGACCTAAGACAGGCTCGGGAGACGCCCAGGACCTAAGACAGGCTCGGGAGACGCCCAGGACCTAAGACAGGCTCGGGAGACGCCCAGGACCTAAGACAGACTCGGGAGACGCCCAGGACCTAAGACAGACTCGGGAGACGCCCAGGACCTAAGACAGGCTCGGGAGACGCCCAGGACCTAAGACAGACTCGGGAGACGCCCAGGACCTAAGACAGGCTCGGGAGACGCCCAGGACCTAAGACAGGCTCGGGAGACGCCCAGGACCTAAGACAGGCTCGGGAGACGCCCAGGACCTAAGACAGGCTCGGGAGACGCCCAGGACCTAAGACAGGCTCGGGAGACGCCCAGGACCTAAGACAGGCTCGGGAGACGCCCAGGACCTAAGACAGGCTCGGGAGACGCCCAGGACCTAAGACAGGCTCGGGAGACGCCCAGGACCTAAGACAGGCTCGGGAGACGCCCAGGACCTAAGACAGGCTCGGGAGACGCCCAGGACCTAAGACAGGCTCGGGAGACGCCCAGGACCTAAGACAGGCTCGGGAGACGCCCAGGACCTAAGACAGGCTCGGGAGACGCCCAGGACCTAAGACAGGCTCGGGAGACGCCCAGGACCTAAGACAGGCTCGGGAGACGCCCAGGACCTAAGACAGGCTCGGGAGACGCCCAGGACCTAAGACAGGCTCGGGAGACGCCCAGGACCTAAGACAGGCTCGGGAGACGCCCAGGACCTAAGACAGACTCGGGAGACGCCCAGGACCTAAGACAGGCTCGGGAGACGCCCAGGACCTAAGACAGGCTCGGGAGACGCCCAGGACCTAAGACAGGCTCGGGAGACGCCCAGGACCTAAGACAGGCTCGGGAGACGCCCAGGACCTAAGACAGGCTCGGGAGACGCCCAGGACCTAAGACAGACTCGGGAGACGCCCAGGACCTAAGACAGGCTCGGGAGACGCCCAGGACCTAAGACAGGCTCGGGAGACGCCCAGGACCTAAGACAGGCTCGGGAGACGCCCAGGACCTAAGACAGGCTCGGGAGACGCCCAGGACCTAAGACAGGCTCGGGAGACGCCCAGGACCTAAGACAGGCTCGGGAGACGCCCAGGACCTAAGACAGACTCGGGAGACGCCCAGGACCTAAGACAGGCTCGGGAGACGCCCAGGACCTAAGACAGGCTCGGGAGACGCCCAGGACCTAAGACAGGCTCGGGAGACGCCCAGGACCTAAGACAGGCTCGGGAGACGCCCAGGACCTAAGACAGGCTCCGGAGACGCCCAGGACCTAAGACAGGCTCGGGAGACGCCCAGGACCTAAGACAGACTCGGGAGACGCCCAGGACCTAAGACAGGCTCGGGAGAGCCAAGACCTAAGACAGGCTCGGGAGACGCCCAGGACCTAAGACAGGCTCGGGAGACGCCCAGGACCTAAGACAGGCTCTGGAGACGCCCAGGACCTAAGACAGGCTCTGGAGACGCCCAGGACCTAAGACAGGCTCGGGAGACGCCCAGGACCTAAGACAGGCTCGGGAGACGCCCAGGACCTAAGACAGGCTCGGGAGACGCCCAGGACCTAAGACAGGCTCTGGAGACGCCCAGGACCTAAGACAGGCTCGGGAGACGCCCAGGACCTAAGACAGGCTCGGGAGACGCCCAGGACCTAAGACAGGCTCGGGAGACGCCCAGGACCTAAGACAGACTCGGGAGACGCCCAGGACCTAAGACAGGCTCGGGAGACGCCCAGGACCTAAGACAGGCTCGGGAGACGCCCAGGACCTAAGACAGACTCGGGAGACGCCCAGGACCTAAGACAGGCTCGGGAGACGCCCAGGACCTAAGACAGACTCGGAGACGCCCAGGCCCTAAGACAGGCTCGGGAGACGCCCAGGACCTAAGACAGACTCGGGAGACGCCCAGGACCTAAGACAGACTCGGGAGACGCCCAGGACCTAAGACAGGCTCGGGAGACGCCCAGGACCTAAGACAGGCTCGGGAGACGCCCAGGACCTAAGACAGGCTCGGGAGACGCCCAGGACCTAAGACAGGCTCGGGAGACGCCCAGGACCTAAGACAGGCTCGGGAGACGCCCAGGACCTAAGACAGGCTCGGGAGACGCCCAGGACCTAAGACAGACTCGGGAGACGCCCAGGACCTAAGACAGGCTCGGGAGACGCCCAGGACCTAAGACAGGCTCGGGAGACGCCCAGGACCTAAGACAGGCTCGGGAGACGCCCAGGACCTAAGACAGGCTCTGGAGACGCCCAGGACCTAAGACAGGCTCGGGAGACGCCCAGGACCTAAGACAGACTCGGGAGACGCCCAGGACCTAAGACAGGCTCGGGAGACGCCCAGGACCTAAGACAGGCTCGGGAGACGCCCAGGACCTAAGACAGGCTCGGGAGACGCCCAGGACCTAAGACAGGCTCTGGGAGACGCCCAGGACCTAAGACAGGCTCGGGAGACGCCCAGGACCTAAGACAGGCTCGGGAGACGCCCAGGACCTAAGACAGGCTCGGGAGACGCCCAGGACCTAAGACAGACTCGGGAGACGCCCAGGACCTAAGACAGGCTCTGGAGACGCCCAGGACCTAAGACAGGCTCGGGAGACGCCCAGGACCTAAGACAGGCTCGGAAGACGCCCAGGACCTAAGACAGGCTCGGGAGACGCCCAGGACCTAAGACAGGCTCGGGAGACGCCCAGGACCTAAGACAGGCTCGGGAGACGCCCAGGACCTAAGACAGGCTCGGGAGACGCCCAGGACCTAAGACAGGCTCTGGAGACGCCCAGGACCTAAGACAGGCTCTGGGAGACGCCCAGGACCTAAGACAGGCTCGGGAGACGCCCAGGACCTAAGACAGGCTCGGGAGACGCCCAGGACCTAAGACAGGCTCTGGAGACGCCCAGGACCTAAGACAGGCTCTGGGAGACGCCCAGGACCTAAGACAGACTCGGGAGACGCCCAGGACCTAAGACAGGCTCGGGAGACGCCCAGGACCTAAGACAGGCTCGGGAGACGCCCAGGACCTAAGACAGGCTCTGGAGACGCCCAGGACCTAAGACAGACTCGGGAGACGCCCAGGACCTAAGACAGACTCGGGAGACGCCCAGGACCTAAGACAGGCTCGGGAGACGCCCAGGACCTAAGACAGACTCGGGAGACGCCCAGGACCTAAGACAGGCTCTGGAGACGCCCAGGACCTAAGACAGGCTCGGGAGACGCCCAGGACCTAAGACAGGCTCGGGAGACGCCCAGGACCTAAGACAGGCTCGGGAGACGCCCAGGACCTAAGACAGGCTCGGGAGACGCCCAGGACCTAAGACAGGCTCGGGAGACGCCCAGGACCTAAGACAGGCTCTGGAGACGCCCAGGACCTAAGACAGGCTCGGGAGACGCCCAGGACCTAAGACAGGCTCGGGAGACGCCCAGGACCTAAGACAGGCTCGGGAGACGCCCAGGACCTAAGACAGGCTCGGGAGACGCCCAGGACCTAAGACAGACTCGGGAGACGCCCAGGACCTAAGACAGGCTCGGGAGACGCCCAGGACCTAAGACAGGCTCGGGAGACGCCCAGGACCTAAGACAGGCTCGGGAGACGCCCAGGACCTAAGACAGACTCGGGGAGACGCCCAGGACCTAAGACAGGCTCGGGAGACGCCCAGGACCTAAGACAGGCTCGGGAGACGCCCAGGACCTAAGACAGGCTCGGGAGACGCCCAGGACCTAAGACAGACTCGGGACGACGCCCAGGACCTAAGACAGGCTCGGGAGACGCCCAGGACCTAAGACAGGCTCGGGAGACGCCCAGGACCTAAGACAGGCTCGGGAGACGCCCAGGACCTAAGACAGGCTCGGGGAGACGCCCAGGACCTAAGACAGGCTCGGGAGACGCCCAGGACCTAAGACAGGCTCGGGAGACGCCCAGGACCTAAGACAGGCTCGGGAGACGCCCAGGACCTAAGACAGGCTCGGGAGACGCCCAGGACCTAAGACAGACTCCGGAGACGCCCAGGACCTAAGACAGGCTCGGGAGACGCCCAGGACCTAAGACAGGCTCGGGAGACGCCCAGGACCTAAGACAGACTCGGGAGACGCCCAGGACCTAAGACAGGCTCTGGAGACGCCCAGGACCTAAGACAGGCTCGGGAGACGCCCAGGACCTAAGACAGGCTCGGGAGACGCCCAGGACCTAAGACAGGCTCGGGAGACGCCCAGGACCTAAGACAGACTCGGGAGACGCCCAGGACCTAAGACAGGCTCGGGAGACGCCCAGGACCTAAGACAGACTCGGGAGACGCCCAGGACCTAAGACAGGCTCTGGAGACGCCCAGGACCTAAGACAGGCTCGGGAGACGCCCAGGACCTAAGACAGACTCGGGAGACGCCCAGGACCTAAGACAGGCTCTGGAGACGCCCAGGACCTAAGACAGACTCGGGAGACGCCCAGGACCTAAGACAGGCTCTGGAGACGCCCAGGACCTAAGACAGGCTCGGGAGACGCCCAGGACCTAAGACAGGCTCGGGAGACGCCCAGGACCTAAGACAGGCTCGGGAGACGCCCAGGACCTAAGACAGGCTCGGGAGACGCCCAGGACCTAAAACAGGCTCGGGAGACGCCCAGGACCTAAGACAGGCTCGGGAGACGCCCAGGACCTAAGACAGGCTCGGGAGACGCCCAGGACCTAAGACAGGCTCGGGAGACGCCCAGGACCTAAGACAGGCTCGGGAGACCCTAAGACAGGCTCTGGAGACGCCCAGGACCTAAGACAGGCTCGGGAGACGCCCAGGACCTAAGACAGACTCGGGAGACGCCCAGGACCTAAGACACAGGCTCGGGAGACGCCCAGGACCTAAGACAGGCTCGGGAGACGCCCAGGACCTAAGACAGAACCGCCCAGGACCTAAGACAGGCTCGGGAGACGCCCAGGACCTAAGACAGGACTCGGGAGACGCCCAGGACCTAAGACAGACTCGGGAGACGCCCAGGACCTAAGACAGGCTCGGGAGACGCCCAGGACCTAAGACAGGCTCGGGAGACGCCCAGGACCTAAGACAGGCTCGGGAGACGCCCAGGACCTAAGACAGGCTCGGGAGACGCCCAGGACCTAAGACAGGCTCGGGAGACGCCCAGGACCTAAGACAGGCTCGGGAGACGCCCAGGACCTAAGACAGGCTCGGGAGACGCCCAGGACCTAAGACAGGCCCGGGAGACGCCCAGGACCTAAGACAGGCTCGGGAGACGCCCAGGACCTAAGACAGGCTCGGGAGACGCCCAGGACCTAAGACAGGCTCGGGAGACGCCCAGGACCTAAGACAGGCTCTGGAGACGCCCAGGACCTAAGACAGGCTCGGGAGACGCCCAGGACCTAAGACAGGCTCGGGAGACGCCCAGGACCTAAGACAGGCTCGGGAGACGCCCAGGACCTAAGACAGGCTCGGGAGACGCCCAGGACCTAAGACAGGCTCGGGAGACGCCCAGGACCTAAGACAGGCTCGGGAGACGCCCAGGACCTAAGACAGGCTCGGGAGACGCCCAGGACCTAAGACAGGCTCGGGAGACGCCCAGGACCTAAGACAGGCTCGGGAGACGCCCAGGACCTAAGACAGGCTCGGGAGACGCCCAGGACCTAAGACAGGCTCGGGAGACGCCCAGGACCTAAGACAGGCTCTGGAGACGCCCAGGACCTAAGACAGGCTCGGGAGACGCCCAGGACCTAAGACAGGCTCGGAGAGACGCCCAGGACCTAAGACAGGCTCGGGAGACGCCCAGGACCTAAGACAGGCTCGGGAGACGCCCAGGACCTAAGACAGGCTCGGGAGACGCCCAGGACCTAAGACAGGCTCGGGAGACGCCCAGGACCTAAGACAGACTCGGGAGACGCCCAGGACCTAAGACAGGCTCGGGAGACGCCCAGGACCTAAGACAGACTCGGGAGACAGGCTCTGGAGACGCCCAGGACCTAAGACAGGCTCGGGAGACGCCCAGGACCTAAGACAGACTCGGGAGACGCCCAGGACCTAAGACAGGCTCGGGAGACGCCCAGGACCTAAGACAGGCTCGGGAGACGCCCAGGACCTAAGACAGGCTCGGGAGACGCCCAGGACCTAAGACAGGCTCGGGAGACGCCCAGGACCTAAGACAGGCTCGGGAGACGCCCAGGACCTAAGACAGGCTCGGGAGACGCCCAGGACCTAAGACAGGCTCGGGAGACGCCCAGGACCTAAGACAGGCTCGGGAGACGCCCAGGACCTAAGACAGGCTCGGGAGACGCCCAGGACCTAAGACAGGCTCGGGAGACGCCCAGGACCTAAGACAGGCTCTGGAGACGCCCAGGACCTAAGACAGGCTCGGGAGACGCCCAGGACCTAAGACAGGCTCTGGAGACGCCCAGGACCTAAGACAGGCTCGGGAGACGCCCAGGACCTAAGACAGACTCGGGAGACGCCCAGGACCTAAGACAGGCTCGGGAGACGCCCAGGACCTAAGACAGGCTCGGGAGACGCCCAGGACCTAAGACAGACTCGGGAGACGCCCAGGACCTAAGACAGGCTCGGGAGACGCCCAGGACCTAAGACAGGCTCGGGAGACGCCCAGGACCTAAGACAGGCTCGGGAGACGCCCAGGACCTAAGACAGGCTCGGGAGACGCCCAGGACCTAAGACAGGCTCGGGAGACGCCCAGGACCTAAGACAGGCTCGGGAGACGCCCAGGACCTAAGACAGGCTCGGGAGACGCCCAGGACCTAAGACAGGCTCTGGAGACGCCCAGGACCTAAGACAGACTCGGGAGACGCCCAGGACCTAAGACAGGCTCGGGAGACGCCCAGGACCTAAGACAGGCTCGGGAGACGCCCAGGACCTAAGACAGGCTCGGGAGACGCCCAGGACCTAAGACAGGCTCGGGAGACGCCCAGGACCTAAGACAGGCTCGGGAGACGCCCAGGACCTAAGACAGGCTCGGGAGACGCCCAGGACCTAAGACAGGCTCGGAGGACCTAAGACAGGCTCTGGAGACGCCCAGGACCTAAGACAGGCTCGGGAGACGCCCAGGACCTAAGACAGGCTCGGGAGACGCCCAGGACCTAAGACAGGCTCGGGAGACGCCCAGGACCTAACAAAGACTCGGGAGACGCCCAGGACCTAAGACAGGCTCTGGAGACGCCCAGGACCTAAGACAGACTCGGGAGACGCCCAGGACCTAAGACAGGCTCGGGAGACGCCCAGGACCTAAGACAGGCTCGGGAGACGCCCAGGACCTAAGACAGGCTCGGGAGACGCCCAGGACCTAAGACAGGCTCGGGAGACGCCCAGGACCTAAGACAGGCTCGGGAGACGCCCAGGACCTAAGACAGGCTCGGGAGACGCCCAGGACCTAAGACAGGCTCGGGAGACGCCCAGGACCTAAGACAGGCTCGGGAGACGCCCAGGACCTAAGACAGACTCGGGAGACGCCCAGGACCTAAGACAGGCTCGGGAGACGCCCAGGACCTAAGACAGGCTCGGGAAGACCAAGACAGCTCGGGAGACGCCCAGGACCTAAGACAGGCCGAGACGCCCAGGACCTAAGACAGACTCGGGAGACGCCCAGGACCTAAGACAGGCTCGGGAGACGCCCAGGACCTAAGACAGGCTCGGGAGACGCCCAGGACCTAAGACAGGCTCGGGAGACGCCCAGGACCTAAGACAGGCTCTGGGGAGACGCCCAGGACCTAAGACAGACTCGGGAGACGCCCAGGACCTAAGACAGGCTCGGGAGACGCCCAGGACCTAAGACAGGCTCGGGAGACGCCCAGGACCTAAGACAGACTCGGGAGACGCCCAGGACCTAAGACAGGCTCGGGAGACGCCCAGGACCTAAGACAGGCTCGGGAGACGCCCAGGACCTAAGACAGGCTCGGGAGACGCCCAGGACCTAAGACAGGCTCGGGAGACGCCCAGGACCTAAGACAGGCTCGGGAGACGCCCAGGACCTAAGACAGGCTCGGGAGACGCCCAGGACCTAAGACAGGCTCGGGAGACGCCCAGGACCTAAGACAGACTCGGGAGACGCCCAGGACCTAAGACAGGCTCGGGAGACGCCCAGGACCTAAGACAGGCTCGGGAGACGCCCAGGACCTAAGACAGGCTCGGGAGACGCCCAGGACCTAAGACAGGCTCGGGAGACGCCCAGGACCTAAGACAGGCTCGGGAGACGCCCAGGACCTAAGACAGGCTCGGGAGACGCCCAGGACCTAAGACAGGCTCGGGAGACGCCCAGGACCTAAGACAGGCTCGGGAGACGCCCAGGACCTAAGACAGGCTCGGGAGACGCCCAGGACCTAAGACAGGCTCGGGAGACGCCCAGGACCTAAGACAGGCTCGGGAGACGCCCAGGACCTAAGACAGGCTCGGGAGACGCCCAGGACCTAAGACAGGCTCGGGAGACGCCCAGGACCTAAGACAGACTCGGGAGACGCCCAGGACCTAAGACAGGCTCGGGAGACGCCCAGGACCTAAGACAGGCTCGGGAGACGCCCAGGACCTAAGACAGGCTCGGGAGACGCCCAGGACCTAAGACAGGCTCGGGAGACGCCCAGGACCTAAGACAGGCTCGGGAGACGCCCAGGACCTAAGACAGGCTCGGGAGACGCCCAGGACCTAAGACAGACTCGGGAGACGCCCAGGACCTAAGACAGGCTCGGGAGACGCCCAGGACCTAAGACAGGCTCGGGAGACGCCCAGGACCTAAGACAGGCTCGGGAGACGCCCAGGACCTAAGACAGGCTCGGGAGACGCCCAGGACCTAAGACAGGCTCGGGAGACGCCCAGGACCTAAGACAGGCTCGGGAGACGCCCAGGACCTAAGACAGGCTCGGGAGACGCCCAGGACCTAAGACAGGCTCGGGAGACGCCCAGGACCTAAGACAGGCTCGGGAGACGCCCAGGACCTAAGACAGACTCGGGAGACGCCCAGGACCTAAGACAGGCTCGGGAGACGCCCAGGACCTAAGACAGGCTCGGGAGACGCCCAGGACCTAAGACAGGCTCGGGAGACGCCCAGGACCTAAGACAGGCTCGGGAGACGCCCAGGACCTAAGACAGGCTCGGGAGACGCCCAGGACCTAAGACAGGCTCGGGAGACGCCCAGGACCTAAGACAGGCTCGGGAGACGCCCAGGACCTAAGACAGGCTCGGGAGACGCCCAGGACCTAAGACAGGCTCGCAGGAGACAGCCAGACGCCCAGGACCTAAGACAGGCTCGGGAGACGCCCAGGACCTAAGACAGGCTCGGGAGACGCCCAGGACCTAAGACAGGCTCGGGAGACGCCCAGGACCTAAGACAGACTCGGGAGACGCCCAGGACCTAAGACAGGCTCGGGAGACGCCCAGGACCTAAGACAGGCTCGGGAGACGCCCAGGACCTAAGACAGGCTCGGGAGACGCCCAGGACCTAAGACAGGCTCGGGAGACGCCCAGGACCTAAGACAGGCTCGGGAGACGCCCAGGACCTAAGACAGGCTCGGGAGACGCCCAGGACCTAAGACAGGCTCTGGGAGACGCCCAGGACCTAAGACAGGCTCGGGAGACGCCCAGGACCTAAGACAGACTCGGGAGACGCCCAGGACCTAAGACAGGCTCGGGAGACGCCCAGGACCTAAGACAGGCTCGGGAGACGCCCAGGACCTAAGACAGGCTCGGGAGACGCCCAGGACCTAAGACAGGCTCGGGAGACGCCCAGGACCTAAGACAGGCTCGGGAGACGCCCAGGACCTAAGACAGACTCGGGAGACGCCCAGGACCTAAGACAGGCTCGGGAGACGCCCAGGACCTAAGACAGGCTCGGGAGACGCCCAGGACCTAAGACAGGCTCGGGAGACGCCCAGGACCTAAGACAGGCTCGGGAGACGCCCAGGACCTAAGACAGGCTCGGGAGACGCCCAGGACCTAAGACAGGCTCGGGAGACGCCCAGGACCTAAGACAGGCTCGGGAGACGCCCAGGACCTAAGACAGGCTCGGGAACGCCCAGGACCTAAGACAGACTCGGGAGACGCCCAGGACCTAAGACAGGCTCGGGAGACGCCCAGGACCTAAGACAGACTCGGGAGACGCCCAGGACCTAAGACAGGCTCTGGAGACGCCCAGGACCTAAGACAGGCTCGGGAGACGCCCAGGACCTAAGACAGGCTCGGGAGACGCCCAGGACCTAAGACAGGCTCGGGAGACGCCCAGGACCTAAGACAGACTCGGGAGACGCCCAGACCAAGACAGGCCGGAGACGCCCAGGACCTAAGACAGACTCGGGAGACGCCCAGGACCTAAGACAGGCTCGGGAGACGCCCAGGACCTAAGACAGACTCGGGAGACGCCCAGGACCTAAGACAGACTCGGGAGACGCCCAGGACCTAAGACAGACTGGGAGACGCCCAGGACCTAAGACAGGCTCTGGAGACGCCCAGGACCTAAGACAGACTCGGGAGACGCCCAGGACCTAAGACAGGCTCGGGAGACGCCCAGGACCTAAGACAGGCTCGGGAGACGCCCAGGACCTAAGACAGACTCGGGAGACGCCCAGGACCTAACA